>BQNB010007723.1:0-92544 GCA_026074375.1 Tanacetum coccineum | reverse complement strand
AAGTAAGGTACACGTATTCTCATTGACCAAAGTGAATTATTGTTATGAAAAAGGAACCAATTTTGATACACTTACTATTCATACTATTTAGGGTTAGCTACTTATTTATTGTAATAAAAAGGTAACCAATTTTGATACACTTACTATTTAGGGTTAACAACTTTTTAAGGCTTGAAAACCGTTTAAAGTTCCAAACCTTTTTAAGAAATTACAAATTAAGATGACAATTAACCAAGGTTAACCGTTTTGTATATAGCACGGCGAAATTATCATATCAAAACGAGATAACATTAACAATGGTCGAAATTTATTGTCACAAGATTGTGTGTGTAGTTGCAAGTTTTTGTTACACAAAAAATCTCTAGATATTTAATTTTTTGTTACACAAATAATGCCTAGATACAAATTAGGCACTGTTTATTTGATCGAATATAATGGTAGGGACTCTTTTGCAATTTTCAGACAATGTAAATCACAAGGAGCGTTATTTTTTGTTTGATGTTTAAAATTAAAATAAACTAAAAATGCATTTTTATTTATTAAAAGCTACTACCTATATCATATACATGTGCATCTTTTTTAAATCAACTTAAAATAAACAATGTGTTTAAATGTTGTTTTATTCTTAAATCCTTAAACTGTTAGCATTTTTTTGTTTATATCATATTCTTTTCTCTTAATGACTACAAATTGAACATTAAGTGTTACATTATGGTCATATCAAAACCATAATTTCGCAAGTATAAATATTTGCTGTTATATACCGTCACTATGCACGACTATTCATTTATATTTAAAAAGTATTTTTTTTTTAATTTTTCGCGAAGAAATAATGATAATAGCTAAATATCTTTATTGAGTTTCCCAAAAATAGTGACTAGCTGGATGAGTTGCCAGCGAGGCGTGACTTTTAACGAACACGTAGCATCACATCATCACTTTGTTACACACATCTTTTACAGCGGGTCATGTGGTATCACTTATTGCCGGGACAAGACAGTGTTCAGTATTTTTTTGTTCTGTATATTTTGTTTTCTGACTATGTTGACTTTATGGTTTCTGTTTCATATTTTTTTCTGACAGTTTTACTCATTTTATTAACAGAACAAAGAAAGTTTTTATGGTATTCTGCTCCGTGTTTTTTTTGTTTTAATTATTTTGACTTATCAAACTTTATAATTTCTGTTACGTTTTATTTTATTTTGTAGTTTTTATAATAAATACAAAATTATAAAAAAATATATATTTTTTTTGGGTGTGTGGATCCTGTTTTGACCCAACATGCCTTCACGATTTGCTACTGTATAAAAGTGTCTAAGCTATAGCGATTATATAGTTCATGTCCTATACTTTTTGAATATGTCTATCGAATCCTTTTAAACTAAAAACTACGTATATCCAACAGCTTTAATTACCATATTGACCACATCAGCTCTTTTACTTTTACTTTATTCGTTTTACTGCAATTAAACGGGTAAAACACTAAGACCCAGTGGACCTTTACCTTTTTTTTTCATGAACCCAAATGTAAAAAAAGAATAGTTTGAGAAGTTGATTGTTTGTTTTTTACTCAAAAAGACAATATTAAATGTTTTACACCGTTAAAATCACATAACAACACCATACATTAAAATAGAAATAATTTACATAATACTTAAAAAAAAAAAAAAAAAAAAACTTGCACCACTGTGTAATAATTTTCCGTTATTCTTTAAAGCACATTTCAAATTTTCTTATTTAAATTTACATTTGTTTTTATTTTGATTGACAAATGTGAAATGTATAGGTTATTGGGTCGGTATCAAATACTCACTATGGTAAATATTGTTTTTAGCAACGGGCCCATATGGGTAGGGGTGTTTGGGTTTGGGTTACCATGTTGTTCGGTTTATTCGGTTCAATTAATTTGATTAATTTTTTTTGGTAAAACTGAAAACTGAAGACAAATTGTACTTAACCGAATCAAAAATCGAATTTGAATTCAGTTCGATTTTCAGATTGACTCGAATAACATTACTTATATCTTTATAAAAATGAACTATATATTATTTTTAGAAAAAAGCGTTTTTTATAATAAGATAAAATTTTAATGGTTTTTTTTATACTCTATATAATATATTTATGTGAATTCGATTTTCTGTTTGGTTTTCGTTTTAGATTGCTAAAAGCATATTCAAACAGAAAATCGAATATTTAATTCGATTCGGTTCAATTACAAACTCGCTCGATTTTATTCGGTTTCGATTTGGTTTCTGAGATGGTTACCCGAATTTTGAACATGTATGGGCAACTGTAATGGTTTTAGTAAGGCTCACTATTATTTTACATTGGCCCATTTGGTACGTATGGGCAACTGTAATGAAGATGAAGCACATTAATTTAAGTGGATATAAATCTCGATATGTTTGGTACGTTAATGCTGAACATAATTGATAGACAAATACACGACACTAACGACATTATCACAAAACTCAATAGTAGAGGTAAACAATAGGGCATGCGACTTTCGTAACATATTGCGAATCTGACCAGTTTCCGTAACCACATTTGCCACGCCACAATACTCAGCCTCAGCACTCAATCAATCGAGACAATGTCGCCTAGCACAAGCTATGTGGGCTAGGCCCGAACCAATACTAATGACCAAATAATAGACAAAATAACCTAAGATATGAATCATCTGTTCATTTATAATATTTGCTGCTGCATCATTTTTTTCTAATCAAATGAGCTTAACAACATTTCTTAATTTCATATTGCTAAGCTATACTAATCCAAGATCCATGAATCTTTCTGTATGATCTTGTAGATACAATTCCAAAAACTATACGCGAAAAAGATCAGGACTTGATCACCCCGAGCAGACTTGACTGAATCGATACCATATGTTTCACATCACCAATATGAAGATTATGTTCACCCATTGGGATCCTTCGAATCCCAGACTTGTCAACAACGCTTAAGAACTTGCACACGTGAATATTTATCGGCACTCTAAGCTGTGTTCCTGCCGGTACATGCACTTTCGCGAATGCAACCAGCTGTTTATGTGGACCCCAGTGACCAACTGGTGGGGTCGAGTACACGAGCAAAGTGTGTGACCCGTCTTTAGATCCCACGTTCTTCACGTCCACTTGTAGACCTATAGATAGCCCGCCACATTTGGCGTGTGTCACCCTTATAGCGTTCGTGGTTGAGTTTAGATATTTGTGGCGCCCGTCTACTGGTACTGTGAAAAGTGCAGGAGCGTTAGCTAGTGTATGAATGAAATTTGAGTAGCTGATTCCGTGCCCGAAGGGGTACACGACCGGGCCTTTGTAGAAACGATATGTACGGCCTGGGTAGCCCCTTGCTTTGTTTGATCTCATGTCCATTGTTGTCATTGGTACTTTTGATAGGTAATCTTGTTTATACCATGTCATTGGTAGCTTTCCTCCTGAAATCATAGAATTTTATACAAGTTTAGTTTACGGTTTTATGTAGTGCATACGATGGTCGAAAATTTAAAGCGTACCTGGATTATGTGTTCCAAACAAAATATCGGCAATAGCAGTGCCTCCAGCTTGGCCCGGGTAACCAACCCAAACGATTGCACCAATTCGAGGATCCTTCTCAGCAAAGGACACATCAATAGGCCCACCCGACATCAACACCAATATAGTCGGGCCTTTAGAAGCCTTAGCAACTTTAGTCACAAGCTCTTGTTGATACCCCGGTAAAAGCAACCCGTCTCTATCTAGATATTCTGCCTCTATCGACTGGTCCAAACCCATAATCAACACAGTTGCATCTGCTTGTCGAGCTGCACCCATAGCGTCTCTAATTAAATGAGCATTTTTGCATTTAACGTCTGGGCATCCGGGCTCGTGAATTGTTTTGGTGTATCTTGATATCCCTTGGAGTGGAGTTGTGTATCCACACGCGATACCAGCATAGTTTCCAATCATCGTGACGGTTACATCTGAGTTAGGCCCAATGACAGCAACAGTACGGTGGCGTCTTGGGGATAGAGGTAGTGAAGGGCCATGGTTTTTAAGAAGAACGATACCTTGTCTTGCTGCTTCGAGAGCAAGATCTTGGTTAGCCGGGGTACATACGTCTCTTGGGCCAAGGTTGCCAAAGAGAGCGATTGATGAGTCGCCATCAAACATTCCTAATCTCATTTGAACTGTGAGGGTGTTAAATAATGCACTATCAATGTCTGTCTCCCTTAATAGACCACGATCAACTGCGCCTTGTGTGTGGATTGCTAGGAATGGCCCGCAGTCCAAATCCAAACCTGCTTTTATAGCATCTGCAGCGGCTTCTTCAGGAGTTGCGGTGTAGTGTTGCTTGTCAAAGTACACCCCAACAGAGTCACAATCCGAGACTATATACCTGTTTTTTTGGAAACCATACGAGCCACATCAGATACAGTTAACAAAAGATAAACAAGTACGTAGTAAATTAAAAGACCTTAAGATGTTAGAGTTGGTTAGAAACATTGAAGTTCATGTAATACAGGAGGAAGCATAAGTTAGATGTGGCAAAAGGGTCGGGCCAGGCAGGTCGTGTAACGGGTCAATATGGGCACGGGCTGAAACCAGTCATTTTTATTCGTTATCAGGTTAGTTTGACCCTCACACAGTTTTCATGTCCATTATGCTGTGCTTATTGGCAGGTAGGCTAACGGGTTAGTTTGACCCTTAAAAACTATATTTGCCCATTTTAATTTTTAGTACCTATCGGTTCGGGCAGGTTAGGTAATGGGTCAAAATGAGTCGGGTTGACCCTCAAGTATTTTTATTGCTCATTTATTTTCTTAGCACATATCTGGCTGGGTTTCTGTTCAGTTTACGAGGTTATATGCATACAAAAAAACTTTGGGTGACTTTTGACCCATTTGACCCATTTGCTTTTTCCCTATCTTCTTGATGACCTATGTAAGTAAAACACAAGTCCAGTTGACCCATTTATTAGTAAACGAGTCAAATAGGCGACCTAAGATACGAAATAGTACCCGTTGAGTCGCCAAGCACCACGAATGGTGTCACGAAGAAGCCTAGGATCAGCACAAGTGGGAATACCGTTGACTTGATTGTAAGAACACATAACACTCGCCACCTTCCCTTGCATTACACATTGTCTAAATGGTACCTCAAATGTATCCACCATTTCCTGCTTGCTTACCTGCATATTCATAATATTCCATCATTAGCGATTATATAAATTATTGGCCTTATGGCTTATCAACTTCAACCTATGGCTTATAAGTCCATAAGCTCATAAGCTAGAAATATAAGCTTATGAGCTTTTCCAAATTCAACCAGGCCCATAAGCTCGTAAAATAAGCTAATCCAAACATTATACTCTTACTTGTTTAATTACTCATCTCCTAAGTTCACATAATAGCTTTTCAGGAAAGCTTGAGAAAATGTGTCATTTTTCAAAATACTCTTAGGTATGTTTGACGCAAGTAGCTGGCTCCAACTCTTAAGGTACGAGAAAGGACGCAACCAGGATCCGTGGCATTCCGGGACACCATGAATTTTGTCGATGTAGTGTTAATTTTTGAAAAAAACATCGATTTTTCCTCAAGGCCTTTGGTCTAGTGGTACGTGAGTTCCCACTGCTGGAGGCATTTGTGAGATATGTGTTATAAGGTGTGAAAAAATGTTGTTTAAAAAAAAATACACCCGCTCTATCGTAATGTGTTTCTAGTGTTACGTTTCGAAATAATTTATGCACCCGGTCATATCTGGTTTTGGTTCCGTCACTAGATACATACATGGATAAAACACCATAATATATCATGTCTCAATCATAGAATATGAGCATGTTACTCTGTTAAATAATTGACTTGAGAACCTACATTCACACACATCAAGGTTTAAGATTCATTAGTTCGACAATGTCAGTGCACCTATTTCCAAATCAAGAATATCAATGCTCCCACGAGTTTTGTCACACTAATAATATTATCCTAGGCAAAAACAATTTTAACATCATATGTAACAATTTTAATTACCTTAGCATTAAAATGAAACCGATCAAAACCACTCCAATTATCAAGATCATAAGCAGTGTAATGCTTGCAACAAGCAGCCACTTTTAACCGGTCACCAGGTATGTTACCTTGTAGCCCTCTAACGTATCTAGCCGCGTACTCACCCGCGACTATTGGGTCCTCACCCGGCGTCTCTTGTCCGCGACCCCATCTCGGGTCCCTAAATATGTTCACGTTCGGGCTCCAATATGTTAGCCCGCCCGCACCTCCATTGTACATTGCTCTAGCTTCATCGGATACGACCTACAACAATAATACACGTTATAATACGCGTAGACGTGGACGTAATCAGAATTAAAAATGACTAGGTGCATTTACGAAAATTTACATAAGACTATAAACACGTCTTTTTGGGACCAAATGCATTTTCGAAAATTTGAGTTTTTACAAGTATTAGCACTAAGTCGTAAAAGTTTATGAGTGTTACGTCATCAGAGGGGTCTCGGATGGGTGTGCAGTAGGTGTTGTCGCACAGGGCCTCCACTTAAAAGGGGCCATATTATTAGTTTTTGCATATACATACCTATAATACTATACATATATGTGCATATAATTCAAGTTTATATGCAATTTCTTTTTAGTTTACAAGTATAATAGGGCCTCTATGTTATTATTGCCACCTAAAACCCCGAGACGGCTCTGTACGTCATGGTATGTAGATCATATCTATATAATGATATCATCAACTAATCATGTTTAATGTCACAATGTTCATATGTGCTGATCATATTAACATGATAATACAATTAGTCATGTTTTATTAATGCTACAACCTACCCCTATGGTACACATACATGTCATGCATGAAGATCATATTAATACAATGATATTTAGTGGCGGACTCAGGATCAAAAGTTATGAGGTTCATTTTATAAAAGATATTTAAAATCGTAACTCGAAAATTAAAGACTTTGTTCATTTAAAAAAATCCATAAGGTTCTCGTGAACCCCTGAAACCCTCCTCGGTCACTAATTTTACTACAATATTTTTACTTATTGGTTAGATATATAAATTCTATTTAGGTCATGGGAATATCAATAAGCAGAAAACTAGATGGATTAAACTAATGAGCTTATTTTAGCATAATCTTTTTGCAGAAGAAAAAGCATCTAGCTATATACTAAGGCTGTTAAATAACTAATTTTGTTGGTAGTGGTAGAATTATTTTTGGCATAATAGGTAACGCATATTTCTTTTCACAGAAGCTTTTTATCTAAAGTCAAAAAAAGAATAATACATAAAATGACATTAACACCCTTGGTGCATTTATCCAACTAATCCATGCATTGTATCAATGTAACATAATATGAACACACATATAATATAATTGCTAATGAAGATTTAATTACCCGTCCGATTTCTTCCCATAGCGTTGTATTGAACGAAGAAGCGGTCGTAATGACCTGAGGGAAAGCGGTGGCGCCAGGAAATGCGCCACCAAATTTCGTTCCCGGGCCCACATTCGAGACACCATGAAGTGCCTCAGACCACCACTCATACTCATCCATCCCTAATCTTGGTATTGCGGGGGCATTGTCTACTAACAACCCAAGTTTTTCTTTCAAAGTTAGCCTTGCAAGTAAGTCTCTAACTCTAGCCTCTATAGGCAAGTTAGCCTTGCAAAATGGCAAGTCTTTAACCGCGACGTTTCTTGGGTCGCAAGCAAATGGCCTGCGCGCATTCAGCGCTGCAGGCCATGAAGTAGACAAGATGATAATAACTAGGAGAAAATAGTGAGCTAGAGTGGTGGTAGCTATAGCCATCTTGTGAAAACAAGAGGGAAATGTTGTGGGGTTTATAAACAAGTTGAGTATGGGCAATATATATAGGTGATGCAAGAAAATTCACTTTAGTAGTAACTTGTAAAAATAAAGAAAAATAATAATTGCTTTTGGTGCAAGTTGCTTTCATTAAATAATACAAGATAATAATAAGTCATGCTTTTTGATGGATGGTTTGTTTTTTCTTTTACTTTTTTCTTTTGTTTTAAGGTCACCCATTTTTGTTAAGTTAAAGTAACAATAAATAATGTAAGCTTAAAAAGACTAAAAGTGACACTAATCACCTAACGTTTGCTAAAACCATAGGAGACAAAGGTAACAACAAAATTGTAAACGTGTTGTGTTTAATGGCAAATCTATTAATAGAAAGTTGATCAAAGTCGAATATAACCCTATTGCATCTCTACTTGATTGAGTGCCTAATGTCAAGCAACTTGCAAAAATAGTTAATGAGAAACTTCAACAAACAAAAATGCTATGTATCATTAATTTTCACATTTAATGGTGCAAATAATCCGGTTATGATAGTCTATTTTCACATTTTTTTCAACTTCTTTTATGGTTTGGTGCCACTTAAGGGGAGTTTGGGATTGCTTATTGAAAATAGATTATACGTTTTGAAAATGGAAAATCAGATAATCAGCTGTTATAAAACGTGTTTTGAAAATATAGTGTCTGTGTTTGATTATGCTGTTTGATAACACAATAATCAGATAATCAGTTTTTTTAGTGTTTGGCAAATCAAATTATCTTATAACTCAACATTTAAAATGACCAAAAAGGACACATGATTTAAATATTATATTTTAGCAGGCAACATTTTTCTATAACTTGATAAGTAGTATCACGTAATAAGGATCCGAAAAAAATATTTCAAAAATAAATTACTAACTAATTTAACAATTATTTTAGTTATAACTTACTATATAACATATCTCATATTCCTACCATCCTTATCCTTTCATTTTTACCTTTTCCAACTTCTATTTACCCATTATCAAAAGTCATCTAACATCTTTGCAAAAACACAGATGAACGCCGCCCTCATCAATGGCCTCACAACCATTTAGCGATTTTTTTTTGAACGGCGACTTTTATTAAGAAAACTAGCAAGAAGCTAGAAATTACAAAGAAATAAGAGACGGGTTTTTATACCAATCGTCCCAGCTAAACAAAGTATTGCATCTATACCGACACCAGTAATAAGAACTACAAATAATCTCATCAAAAAACGTCTCCTTAGATTTGGGCTTGGCCTCGAACATCTTCTTATTACGAAAATTCCATAGAAGCCACCACATCACAAAATAAATACATTGGAACATGATTTTAGTCTTCTTCGGCATTTTTACATTATCGATCCAAGACCTCCATTCTCCGTAAGAGTATTAATAATCCATAAAAAGGGCACGTCCCACACAACCGTTTAATAAATTGAAATCTTCTTTGGGCCCATGACGTTACAAGCGAAGAACAAATGATCATTGGTTATTTCAATCCCGAATCCAATTCACTACAAGATAGAGACTCAATATCTTATACCACGTTCTGGAAATGTAAAATCTAGTAGGTAAGGAGTTCGTCATAACCACCTACCTTACCAAGCGAGAGGAGTTATCACTCTGTTGGGAACATATCGAATCCACCTAGTCTTTAATTCTCACCTTTCGAATAATCCGAATCTATCAAGTTCTTTCTATGACGATGCCTAGACGTATAACCACCAAAATTTTTCAATGTCAAGACCATGAATCAGTATGACTAGAGTAAGCACCACAGGTTATAAATCACTTTCGCTAACTCCTTCAATTGAATGAGTTCCAACGCCTCCTCTCATATGTCACGAAACGAATGGTAAAGACTAGGTAGTGCGTTCAAGTATTTGATCAGGGCCACAGTAATTTTTGTTTTGTTGTTTTTCTGAGAGCATACGCTCTAGGGAATCTATTCGTAAGCTAGCCCCAACATTCACACACCACACTTTCATCCCAAGAAATTAAAGTCGAAAGTCCATACCGCAAGATTTCTTTTTATCCATGAATCAAAAGCATGGTTAATAACCTTTTGCCTCAAGCCTCAGCAAACCTTTTTATAATATTTTATCCAACATAATTAGCTCCATTACACCCGAAAATCCTCAATATCTCCATATGGCTTCCGTATATAGCCTTGATAACACTATGACCAAGAGCGTAGTCTCATGGTGCTAATAATCTCCAGAGACCCATTTAAAAAATCAATCCTCTATTAGAGCAAAAAGACTAAAATACCTATGACCACCGTTATCTTTAGTAGCAAAGAGCCTTCTTCCATTAACCCTACGAAGCTTTTTAGCCCGAACTCTCATGTGACCCCTATAAGGAATTAACTTAGCGCATTGAAGATTCCAGAAATTGAATTTGACACCTGCAGGACCCTATAAACAAAGACATGTGAAAAATAGGCAACGAGCCAAGTTAACCTCTCTATTATTAATCATTACTCCTCCCACCAATGTCTAAAACATTTTCAACGGTTCCATCTTGATGATACTTCCACCTAAATCAGAAACAATAAATCCCAACCATAGCATGTGAATTACATAATCAATGTCGCTCCCTCCAACAAAAGAACCCAAGATAAAAAAAAGGAGCGTTATAAAGTAACTAGACATCCTGAAATTGGGACGCACGCGACGGAGACTTTACCATTTCAACTTAATGCCCATGTTATGCTTTTGCACATAGTGAATTTAAACTGAATACACCTTATGAAACAATCAAGAACATGGATGAAGAGAAGTATATATCTATTCGCGCTCCATCACCTATTTAAAACCTCATCAACCCATATAACATGTGGCAAAGATAAACTCAAACCACTCAACAACCGAATACCAGTGGAACATACCCGCATCAACCACTAATTATTTGAAATGAAATAAGGAGACTTTCCATGATTAATAAATAATAAAAAAAGGAATAACTGGATCGACCTATGTTTAAGACTCTACCAAATTAAAACTCGTCAGTTGGACTACCAGTGTATAATGATATACCCATTCGAAGAATGAAGACAACATTGAATCCATTTTCACCATTTTTCCCCCAAACCCGAAACGTTTGCCTTCAACACAACAAGAAAATTCCCACCTTACCGTGTCAAATGCTTTTTTTCAAAGTCCACTTAGTAAAAAGGGTTTTGTGTTGTGTTTCTATCTTCTTACCCAAGACATGACTTCCATTGTAAAATAAAAGGCCCATCGCTGGAAGTAATATGCCTATCTTAAATAATTAGCCGATTGAACCTCATACTAATTCCTCCCCAATACAACAACAGACGATTATGATTAAAATCTTAGCAATGATTTATATAGCTAACCAATGCTGCTAATCGTCTAAAATACCATAACAAGATTATCATCCGTAATATTTTCGAAATTAAGTCAATGAAAGTGGTAATTACACCCTTTAGGTAAATTAGAAAATTAAAAAAAATACCTCACCTCTTTCACCAACCATCCCTAACCACAAGAAGCCAAAAAGTGTTCTGAAGCTAACAAATTGAATCCAGACCGGACCCGGGGCTTTGTCGTGTACCACATTCGCAAATCGATTTCTTTAATTGTGCATCACATATATACCTCCCTCCACATATGATTCCGCACAGCTCATGAGAAAATCTGCTTAGGAAAGTCAAGACTAATAGAAGCATAGGTTTGTCCGCTAACCAAAACGACTGGCAAATAATGGTCGAAAAATACTCTTCCTTGGACATCATTCGGTGTTTTCAAATCCAATTACCATCCACCCATAACCTCCATTAAAAAAATATTTTGAATATTCCGCCTTTTGTTTATGAATACCAGAGAAAAAAACAAATTTCTCATTCTCCTCTACCGCCCAGTTTTATTTTTAGCCTTTTGAGCCCTTTCATTCGATTCTAAATTTATCTAGCTTCTTTTGAATTATGATGAAGAAATATCTAAGCTGGAATTGACCACTCTTCATTCCCCATGCCCTCTATCAATAACCAGATCCAATTTCCTCCAACTGTTTTTAAATGTGCTAAGCTGATCGTTTTTTCTCCGGTACCCCGAATTACTCTTATATTTCCAAATACGAATTGCTGATTCTTAAGATTTCCTAAGTTATTCGATCAAACTTAGAAGAGCTTATTTCCCACCATAGGACTGTTTTTTCCAAGTGTTCTCCACAAAATGTGATAAAACATCCATCTCAAGCCAATATGGAAAAAACAAATGTAGTAGGGCCATAATCGTAACCCATTTTTCTTTAAGAAAATAGCCGAGATCCGACAAGAACCTCTCCAATGTAACAGCTTTGAATTGTTCGGGAGCTTTCCACTATAAAACACTCTCCGAAACCAAGAATCTAACTAACTTGCTCATCTTTGTTGGGATCTGATGACACCAAGTAAAGCGACATCCTCCTAAGTTAACGTCAACCAATCCCGTAATCCAAAATAAAAGAATTAAATCTAATGAGCACCATGGGAATAAAAATGCGTTTCGAATCTATCAGAATTTACACGAACCTCATTAAAATCCCCCATATAATAACAGTTCCCGTTCACACTTAATTTACCTCGAAACGAAGAAAAACCCAAAGAGCTTGTATTTCATTTACCCTCTTTAGGAGGCATACACACCAATAAATCATGCATAATCTTTCCCGAAAAACCTCCACAGACCTCTAGTAATCACAAAATAAACAGACACCGACACAACTTGAGATATTGCAAAAAGTAATTAGTGAACCCATACGCATAGGATACCACCCGAATTTCCAACCGCCTCACAATACACATAAACAAAAACCGAAATTTCTCCCCAAGCACTGTTCGACGACAGAATCCTCGAATCTTTTCCAATATTTGATATCAGTTTTATTAGCTCAAAAAATTCACTTTAGTTCGTTGATACTAAGATCTTTACCCCAATCTATCTTGCACTTTGTGGCGCAAGGCCTTGGATATTTAAAGATAGAAAATTCATCATAACCTTCTTTCCCTTCCATGTGTTCCAAGATTTCTTCCAAGATCTGCTAGACTTCCTTCCATTTTGAATCCATAACCTGTTCCAACTTTTAGTCACATCTTTAATAAACCCACCAATGTATCCACCAATTCTAGGAATTTTCAGAGACCTTGAAATGACCCTCTGATATAGACCCATTAGACACTACCATTCAATTTATACAACGATCCGCCTAGCCTCTACTGAAAACATCATTCTGGTCTACCAGTCTTCTCTGATTTAGTCCATTTCACTGATATGTTGTCAAAAGGAGTGGAAACCTGGTGATGCTTGCAAACTATCTTCAGAATTTGGTTAACCTTATCAACCAATTTATATCTGACGCTTAAGTAGAGAATATAAGTATTAAATGGGTCTTCCGAAACTGTCCTTTTCCTTTTTCCGAAAAGTATAGACCATGCCACATTATTAATTTCCAGCTCTTCATCTTCAAATAAAGACTCAGTTACATCGACACCACACTAAGATTGTCAATCCATGATTCCGCTCTCTATTAACTTCACCTTTCCTGCATCCATGGATATATCAATCTTTGCACTTTCGTATTACATCTGTGAAATGCCGTGAACCATACCTGTGAGTTTCATTAGCTGCTAATCCAATACAGTCTACCTCGGGAGTTGAAGTTTAAAATCATCCTCTGATACTATTTCCTATGTGCCTTCAAATAAACACAAAGTCTTTTAGAGATGAAAACAATCCATCCTGATCATCCACATCGAGCAATTTTTCCCCCACTTTTCAGCAATTCTAGAAAATGTATTATCTGTCCCATAAACTTGAAAGGAAACACCTTCCACTTCCGACCCACTCAATCCTAACCATCAACCTCGAATTTCGTTGTAGCCTATAACCAGAAAAGCTATGACGATGACACTAACAACAATTTTTGAATTTTTCCATTTGATTCTCAGTGAATTTTAATTCCAACATAAACCCATTTTTCTCCCATATATTTGATAACAATATAGGGATAAAGCTTCATTCCCCAAAGCCATTGTTCAGATTGGCTAGGTAGAAGTCAAAACTTTTACCCTCCAAAAGAGCAATTAATCAACATTCATAGACTATAACACATTCATCTCCCAAAACTATCGATGGTTTCCTGAAATCTTACCAACCAACTTCGTCTTATGTATCCCCATTAAACACACCCCAGTAAGATTTTTCATTACTAACTCCCAACTCAGTGTGGTTTAACAGAAGGATATGAGGTAAGAATTTTGCTTCTTTATTACCCTAACCTATGTTCTAGACCATTGGGTCCTTTGGATCGTATCATATTCTGCATGGAGTCTACACGACCAATCCAAACAGAACAGATATTATGAAACAAGTCCATTCATCATCTGAAAACAATTATGAATTTGACAAATCCAAACCTTTTAACCGTATCTTTGATTTCATGACAGAGATGTAAGAATCCACCACATGACCGTATTGCTTGCACGCTAGAAATAACTCCTTGGCCGATACATTATTCGGAAAATTCGTAACATAGACAGATGTTGAAATCCTATCAACATCGTCCTCTTTGGTTGTGTATCTTCCCATTGAACACACCAAAACTAAATTGCCTAAACAAAAAACACCTTTGGATCGAAGAGAGCTCTAAAAAACAATTACTTCTAAAAACCGAACGATAAAATGTCCTACCTTTGATGTCCCACTTTTGTTGTCCCGCCTCTGGTGTCCCACCACAAGGATGTACCACCTATGACGTCCCAACTATAGTGTCCCATCTATGATATTCCATTCGGATCATCTATCAAGGATTCAAAAATAATTTTTTTTTGTTGGATTGAATGGATTTATGGAGATTAATGAATGATTATTATGATGAATAGATGAAGGATTGAAGGATTGAAAATGGATCTGTTTACGTGTTAGTTTAATTCAGGGGATTGAGTGGTGATGAATAGATGAGTTATTGAAAATAGATCTGAAAAAGTAATGATGGCGTTTGAACCCGCCGGTAATCAACCACTGAAGTTGATGGTTTTATTTTCTGAATGGGATATGATTACGTTTGTTTATGTCCACAAAGGTAAAATGATTAATATTCCCTCCAAACTTTAGCGATTCCGTTCGTTACCGCCCTAATACCCAAAATAATATATGAAGACATAATAGAAAAAAGATTGAACTAACTTTTTTGTTTCCATAAATTGTTTCCTTCAGAAAGCATCAACTCAAAGAAGGTTAGAAGATAAAAGAAAATGATTGTTGGGGTAGGTATGTAATTTTGATGTGAAGAAGAAATTACGTTTTGCAAAAGTAGGTATAGAGTTGCTTTTTTAAAATGACGTTTTGAGGAGTTGATATCTTAGATAATCACTTATCCATCTATCCCATCCAAACACTACAAACTATATTATAGCGTTTATAAAACACAATAATCAGATAATCAGGGTCAAATCGCAACCCCAAACACCCCCTAACATAAGAATATATTATGTTGTGAGATGAATAATGACTGGTGTCAAAAAATATCTGAGATCAAAATGTTCCTATCAATTTACTTTCATTTTATGAATCATGTTATCTCAATAATAATAGAGCACATGATCAACGTAATATGTTCAGGATTTTGATGTTTAACATGATGTTAGAGCGTGTGTGATCCGCATACCTAATTAAATGGCTACGTCAAACCGTCTTTCCAAAGACTACCGGTCGAACCTTAGCCAACACTTTTTAACCCTTATCCGATTTATCTCAATAATAATAGAGTACGGGATCAACTCACATAGAAACAAAAAGAAAAAGAAATCGACTTTGGAGTTTCATATTTATTGAGCACAATCGAATATAATGGTGAAAGTGAAGGAAAATATTTATCGTACCATGAATGCCACGTGGCACTATGTGATTTGTAGTTAAAGGTGGTGGGCATGGGCCCATGTTTTATTACAATAAACAAAGGAGCAGGTTATTACAATGTCAAGTAGATACAAGATAAGGTTATCTAATACTCCGTATGTCTATTGGGTGCTACTATTGGTACCCTTATCGGCCCGTCAAAAAGTATTAAAAAGGTACAAAGATTCCTTTTGTATTCTTTTTTTTAACAGTGTAACACAGTTTTTTATCAGTTTTTGTTTCGTAATTTTTGACAGTTTCATACTTTTGACCTGTTAAACTTTACATTTTTCGTTCCGCATTTTCCGTGTCACAGTTTTATACCATATACAAAATTATAAAAATAAAAAAAATGAAAAAAAGGAGAAAAAACAGAGGGGTACAAACGGCTTTTTAGAGGTACCAATAACATAAGCCATGTCTATTTTACAATTATCTAGTGTGACAGAGTTTAATGTAAGACCTATAGTTAATCGTAGGGTTAAGTAGTAATCGTAGGGTTAAGTAGTAAATTAGGATCGCTTATTTCTTCACGTCAAGGTTAAGAGATAAGTATTCTATTGCTAAATGTGTATGAAATGATGATAATGTACATGAATGGATTAAGATTATTTGAAAAAGCGAGATGTAGTAGATTCTCAAAACTTTAATTAGATCTTTCTTTATGTAGACTCCAACGAGTTAGAGTCCTGGTCGTAATTTATTCACAAAAAGATGCGGATTAACGGAAACACTTTAATCACAGGTGTCTTTTGACACCAGTCATTATTCACCCTACAAAAAATAGCTCCGCCAACTTTACCGACCCAGCAAAGCACCAACTAAAATGCACACGAGCCGAGACTCAAACCCGTGACATTTTATCCACTGAATCTTTTCAGTGAGCCCATAGATTTTTTTAAGATATGCATGTAGCCATTTGTCCATATTCATTCTCATAGAGGAGCAAGAATAAAAAGCCATCTCATGTACGTGATCGTTAATTTTTCTACATAAAATCGGTTGAGACACGAAAGTTTGAGCGTTATCCGTCCCACTTTAACCGTTCGACAGGCTTATAAAGCTAGCTATGTCGCATAGGTGATCGTAAATTTTCTACTCGAGACACGTAAGTTTGTACGATATTTGTCCCACTTTAAATTCTCGACAGATATAAATTTGTGCGTGATAGATCAACTCTGATCTTGGCAACTTCTATTTTACTTGTTAAAAAAGGAAATAAAGATATTATGACAATTTTACAGAACATTTGTGTGACAGGTTCAATGGTAGGACCTTAAATTATAATCGTAGGGATAGTAGTTGATAGAGATCGATTCAGATGTGTTCTTATCATGGTCAATAATACACTAGCTCCACTTGCAAACGTAATGGTGAAAATGTAATGAAGTAAGTATTTTACTTCACGTTAAGAGTTAAGAGATCGATCGGTCTTTATTACCAAAAGTGTGAATACGAAAAAAAAAGCCTCACGTTGTACGTACACAATATCCGCACAATGAGTTTATAGTTCAAACATCACTAGGTACACACATGTTGGTCGAATGCTAATATTGTTATATAGTTTTAGAGGAGTGTATTAAATTAGTAATAATCAGTTTTTTTAACGTTCAAAAAAATAAAAATAAATTAGTAATGAATTCTAAGACCATTTGTAATAGGAGACTCAAGATCGAGTTTCCTCTAATGAAGACGCTTAGTGCCTTCACAATACGTGTTGTAGAAGGTAAAAATTAAAAACTCGGTTGTGTAGACGACCGAGTCATGAGAGGTTTGTTGTGTGTGTTTATTAAATTTTGTTTGTGGAGAATTGGAAAATGGTGTTATTAAACAAGCTGAAAAAACAATGGTTACGCAAAGTTGAAGGCTTGACTTGGAAGAGATGTTGGTTGTGTACCTTTATTACTTCACCAACCTACCTTAACTTCACTTCATTTGCTTCTCACACAATCCACTCTTTTTGTTTCACAATCATTCTTTAGATTGAACTCATCGTGTGTTTTTTCATTCGTGGATTTTTTTTTCGGTAACCATAGTTTCTGACGTTTTAACCGACTAATTCACAGGATTTAAGTCTATCGTCACACTAACTCAAAAAAGTAAAGCCTTCCACCACTTAAGAATTGTTTGCACTTAACAAAAATTAAACTTGAGACCTCTCAGTAGTTACTCAACCTCTTTACCATTAGATCACGCCTAAGTGGTATGTGGTATGCTGTTAAGTTGTTAATAAGTTAATAACTTGATGTAAAGTTAAGATGATATGTTAGGCTAAATGTATAAAGAAGAAGTATAGTACAATTACAACAAGATCATAACGATCGATGTACGTAGTAAAGCTCATTAACGTGATCGAGATGCAACTACAGCCTGAAAGACGCTCTTATACCAAACACGGCTATTTCATACGCATCACGTAGAATCTTAGCTATCACGTAGCTAGAGAAATTTTTGTTGTACTCTATATTTGATTTTTTGACCGACTAATTCACGAGGCTTAAAATATACCACGGCACAACTCGATCAAGTAAGATCATGTTATAAAGTTTATTTAAGTCAACAACAGTGTTAGATCACATTTAATTTTCAAAAAGACATGATTTAAATGAATGTCTGGCCACTTGCTTTTCTTACTGACTGGACTGGAACCATGATAAGTCCTTTTCCCAACTTGCAAAACCAGTCGGTAACAACTTACATATGAATCTAGATGGTTCTACCAAAGTTTTGATAAATTTCATAAAATATCTAATGTTTTTATATTATGAGTAGTTTAGCTACATTGATTATTGATTAGGTCAAAAGCTTTTGTTCCATTCTAAAAGTTGAGGAACCAGATCCCATTTTAAAAATTGTGAAAATTGCAACTTTTAATAATGGATCATGATTTTTTTCCACTTCCCATTTCACCCGGTAAATGATAAATTGGCTATTGATATGATAATATCTTATCATTGATATATATATATCAAGTTACAAGCTACTCAATAACCTTTTCAATTCTTGCATCTCTTTAGGTTAGATTTACTTGGTTTAATCACCAAATGTCAATGTTTAAACATTGATTATGTGTGTACATTTGGGATGATCAGATCGAGAAGGATCAGAAATGGTTCCGATATTAATCTGATGAGGCCGCGTACATTTTGAATAAATAATGTTCGCTCCCCCCACATGCCCCGAATAAGAAAACCTCACCCGTCTACCCGTTTTCAAGTAGCCGCACTCATGTTGATATGTCATGCAATTGTATTTCTCCATTGATCAACCTAGATAAGGTTCTTAATTTCATCATGAAGTAAATATATAGCTGGATTCAAAAGGTACGAATTGCGTGTTTTCATGGCTTCATTCACTTAAGTATGCAACTTTTATACATCAACAAGGTTTGAAAACTCGCGCTTCGTTGCGACGAGTTTTGTTTATTATGTTTTAGCTTATAGAAGTCCGTATCCGATTTCTACTTGTTCGGGTATTTGGCAGACGGAATTACATGTATATTTGCCCCATACAATATATACAACCTGAATGAGGAATACTACTTGATATCATATTAAAAAGGGATAAAAAAAAAAATAAGAAATAGTAATAAAAAACTTTTATTAAGTTAAAAGGTAAGTAAGGAAAATTAGGGAGTAGATAACTAGTAAGAGAAATAAGGAAGAAGAGAAATAAGAAAAGTGAGTAGAGAAAGAAAAAAAATTTAAAGGTTAAGTAAAGGGATTAGATTTAAATATTAGAAAGAAGGAGGGAAAAAGAAGAGGGAAAGAAATGGATGGAAAAGTTTAATTATTTAAAGAGAAGGAATAAAGAGAAAAATATAAAGTAAGGATTAAGTAAAAAAAAAATGGATAGGTAGCAAGTTGTAGAAAGTTAAAGTAAATAGGAGGATAAAAGAAACAAATAAGGAAAAAGAGTAAGTAGATTATAGTAGCGAATAAAAAGAAAAAAAATTATTATAGTAGAGAATTAGAGATATGTGAAAGAAAAAAAGAAGTAGAAAAAATTTAAAATAGGAGAGAGACATAAATTATTAAGCAAAAGAAGAAGAGAGATAGAGTTTAAAAGGAGAAAAATAATAGAGAAAAAGATAGAGCTTCGAATTAAAGTTAAAATTAAAGTAATAGATAAGAGATGGAGAGCAAGCAAGTCGTTCAAACCACGGTCGTCGATGCAACTCAAACACATCTCAAAATGCATCTAGGTTTACTTCGTCGGTGCCCATAAGACGACTTCTTCTTTGCAAAGTCAAATCGGGGTTTGTCCACTTGTGCTTGCCTTTCAAAAAAAGCTAAGCACTCTGGTGCTTAAACTCACCCCCCCAACGGTTTTGCATCATACATCATGTACAAAGAACCCCTTGACATATGATCATCATCTTCTCTCCCCACTATGAAACCCGCGGTTTCTTGCAACCAATTGATTAAACTTAGAAAGCTCGGTATTCAATGGATCCACTTACCCGTCAACCATGTTCTGTACGCTCAGTGGAAGCCTTTTTTCTTCGCTTCCTTATTGTACACATTTTTGGATTTTGTACAAAAGATCTCGCTTTTTGATCACAACCCGGTTTTTGATCCTACCATGGAAACTTGAATGGAAACATTCCGTCAAAAGCAAACTCCTCATCTTGAGTCATTCACAGCATTACGAACTCTTTTTTGTTTCTCAACTTGCGGTTCTTTTTCTTTGTTTTTTTTACATCGACTTCATACGGCCGCCGCGGCTAGGCTTCGACGTTGGGGTCGGAAGCAGCTCCTCTTCATCTTCGGTATCTCGACTTCAAAGGTGTGCAATTGTTGCTCGGTAATGTTGTTGGAAATGGTGAATGGTTTGGTAATTGTTGTTGTTGTTGTTGGTTGCATTATGGTGCATGTTAAATTGTTGATAACATCAACCAATTCTTCTGGGTAGCAAATTGGGGTATGTAATTTGAATAGTAAGAGCATTTGTTGAAGACGGTGATGAGGACCCGATTTCGAAAACGACCCCTGGAATTGGTTGGTTGGGTCGTTAAGCATACCGGAATCGCAATTTGTTGGTTTGGGGTTTGGGATTGGATTCATTTTTTTGAGTGAAAAAAATGGAGAAATAGAGAAAATGTGTATTTATATAAATGTTTTGAAAGTGTGTGTGAAGTATGAAATAAAAAGAGGGTATTTATAAGATTTTTAAAGGGGTAAAATTAGGGTTTTGGGGGTATTTTTTTGAAAATCCGCTCCCCTCAACGGTAAGAAACGGATACTTTAAAAAATATATATATATAAAGGTTAATAGTGGATATGGTTTATTTCGTAGGTGTATTAGGTGATTTTTGTTGTGAACGCATGGACGTTACCAGGCGCGGGAGAACCTTTGGGCGCGAGCCACGAGTGTCCCGTGGGCTTTTCTTATTCTCGCGGCCAAAAGGCTTGACGCCAACGTTTGACACCACCACTCCCTCCGCTTTTACATACAAATCTAGATGGTTTTACCAAAGTTTTGATAAATTTCATAAAATATCTAATTTTTTTATATGATTAGGTCAAAAGCTTTTGTTCCATTCTAAAAGTTGAGGAACCAGATCCCATTTTAAAAATTGTGAAAATTGCAACTTTTAATAATGGATCATGATTTTTTTCCCTTCCCATTTCACCCGATAAATGATAAATTGGCAAAGTGAATATGAGTAATATCTTATCATTTAATATATAATCAAGTTTACAAGCTACTCAATAACTTATTCAAATTCTTGTATCTCTTAGGTTAAGATTTAACTTGGTTTAATCATTTAAATGCAATGTTTTAAACATTGGATAATGTGTGTACATTGGGTGGATCAGATCGAGAAGGATCAAAATGGTTCCGATATTAATACGTTATCGAGGCAGCTTACATTTAATAAATAATGTTCGCTCCCCCCACATGCCCCGAATAAGAAAACCTCACCCTCTCCCGTTTTTCAATTAGCCGAACTCCATTTTAATATGTCATGCAATTAATATTTCTTCCTTGACAACCTGATAAGGTTCTTAATATTTCATCATGAAGAATATATACTGATTCAAAAGGTTACAATTGCGTGTTTTCATGGCTTCATTCACTTAAGTATGCAACTTTTATACATCAACAAGGTTTGAAAACCCGCGCTTCGCTGCGACGAGTTTTGTTTATTATGTTTTAGCTTATAGAAGTCCGTATCCGATTTCTACTTGTTCGGGTATTTGGCAGACGGAATTACATGTATATTTGCCCCATACAATATATACAACCTGAATGAGGAATACTACTTGATATCTATGACGATGAAAGAAAGGCCGCATCAACCATAACTTAAGAACCTCCGCAATGAAAGCAAACACACGTTAACCGAAACTTAAGGTTTAAGGTAGCTCCGAGAAGTCTTTTGTCAGTTTCTCCGATATAACTCTATCCATGATACGCCGGTGGGGCTCAACATCATCAAGACAGTCATCGATCTACACCGAGAACAAAACACAGATTGATCAACATGTAATCCTCAACTAATAAAAGATTAAAAATACGACAAAACTTAAGTGTATTTCCTATACTACATTTGTTAAGAGTATTATGGCAATTTGGTATCATGAATTATAGGCATGCAGTTGGGGTAGTGTCCCCTTATCTAGAAAGAAGTAAAGAAAAATTTATACTAACCCAAACTTGACTACCATTTTCGTAATTAATTCAATTAATTGCAGCTTGCATACCTTTTATTTTATTTGATCTGGTACAGCAGCTATTTCTAACGAAGTGCTTAAGGAGAAAACAAACTCATGTTATGTTATATCTCTAATAGGTCAAAGGGGTAAAATAGAAATAGATTAGCTTATAATAGAAAAGTTAATGGGTTGAAAGTCACCCAACGCGTTTGAAAATATTACATCCTTATTAAAACGATACAAAAAGTAAATTGAATAATAAGCAACTGTTTAAGGTTAAATTATTAGCACATAACATAAAGTAGCTCGTTTTGAGTTAAATTTGGAGTCATTTAATAGTAGTTTACTTCCTACTGTTTATTTATGTGGTATACGATTTTTTTGTTTATTCAAAGTTACAAAAAAGTTAAATCTGATATAAAGTAGGTAACGTTAACAGAAAGTAGGTACTGATCTTACAACGATATATAATGAAATCAATGACCTATGTTTTTTGTAAATTCATATTATCTAGTGTGACTCTTCGTTTATATTTCATGTGTAACCATACCTGGGTTAGTCCAGCCATTATATTTCATCTAGGCCGTTGAGCAAGGAGTTGTTGCTGATGTTGTGGTTAATCTCTACAATCTATGCCTTTGTTGTAGCTTAGAATTATCGATGTTGTTGTTGCTAATGAGCTTGTTGTTGTTGGACATACTTGAGCTAACACTACATAAATAAGTATATATATACAGGAAGAGATGATGAAACCGAAGTCGAAATCGGCATACTACAATTTATCACAGCAGCTGAATCCATAACCACCGCTTTATATCAATCAATCAAATCGCTACAATAAACACAACAAAATAAACATTATGTTAGTTAAACTTCTAGAAAAATAGTTAGGACGAAGTAAAGACCCTGTATAGCAAATGTACCACCAAGAACTGCACATAAGCGAGTTATAAAGTGGAGGAAATTGTGTCTTTATTCTTTAATGGCAGCAGTAATTGGTGAAAGATCGTATAAAAAGTAAACCGCTAAAAATCACATCAAAAGTAATTAAGCGTCACAAATAAATAGGTTTTTGATCATATGATATATTGATATGTCCATAACCAATAAATGACATATGCAACCTTCAACCCATTTGATCTAATTAAGAATGTTTGAATTTAGGTCACTGAGCGCCGAATATAGAATTATCTAACTAAAGACCCGTCACATGTACACGTTTGAATATCAATATTTCTATAAATACTGTCTTGTAGCATGAAGAAATACTTATCTTATCTTGTTCTTTTCTCACGCTGTAGCAGCAGCAACACATAAGATTTCCTGGTTTCCTCTTGACCCTCTGGCCCTGCATTGCAGTAGCCACACACACCAATCAACCTTATATTTTACCTAATTAAAGACGTGAAACTTAATAATCATTTTCAAGTAGTAAAAGTTAACAATATGCTAATTAAATGAAAAGTAAAGGGCTACATTTCTTTGTGACAAACAAGAGACAAACACTTCCATTTTTAGAACTTACGCTTCATTTGGCTCAAATATTTACCTGTAAACCTGCCAAAATAGAACAAAAATCTTGAGCCATTATGGTGATACTTATAGACTCATACTCATAAATATGTCGAATTAAAACAGGCCATATAACCAACAACAATACAAATGCATTAGATAAATTCATAGCTCACCTATAGGATTAGTCTCACCACCTTACCCATCAACTCTCACCGCATCCTTAAAACGCCACAGTCGCATCTCTCGGCACCCCTTACCTCGTCTTCCCAGCTCCCGTATGCATGTATTTGATACTATGAAAATCATGATCTTCAACATGCCACACAAACGAACTAAATAACACACTAATATAAACCATAGGCGACATCACTCCCGCTATGTCCCCTTCCATAAACTTTATAAAACTTCCTTTCGACCTCAATACTCCGCGCATGTGCCACTCCTTCTCACCCACCGTCAGTCCCTCCTTCTCCTTCCTATTCCCTTTCCTATCCTTCCATCAGTTTCACTAAACATATATGCACAACATTAGCCTCTGGCACATTAAGTTCCTGAACAAAAATGATTTCATTTAGCGCATATCCAATATCAGAGTCTATATGTGTGTCTATGATGTTACCTTTGAGATAATGGGGATCCTAATTCTTGTGTATGGCTTGAGCAACACTTCAGTTTTGATGTTTTTTAAAAGATCTTTAATATATCTTCCGATGAAGGGATCATCCATAATGGTTCTTTTGTTACTCTGCAACATAACATTTTATGAAGTTATGAATCTAAATAATTAATGGTGTAAAAATCTATAGGCGGGAAACCATTGTACCTGCGTCAAAAATGTAGAATCAATGTTACTTATCAGTCTCTTCGCCAGTAGTGAAATCAAAAAGACAGACCCAGATGTCCTCTCTTTCAGCAATAATTCTATAGTGAA
The DNA here is from genome assembly GCA_026074375.1 of Tanacetum coccineum. Classification (NCBI taxonomy): domain Eukaryota; kingdom Viridiplantae; phylum Streptophyta; class Magnoliopsida; order Asterales; family Asteraceae; genus Tanacetum; species Tanacetum coccineum. The sequence continues at coordinate 67,708 of BQNB010007723.1, read as the reverse complement.
CGACATGTCATAGCTCTTCACCAATCCAAAACTGAAACAAATTTAAAGGTTAAAATACACTTGATGAGAAAATAAAAGTTGTACATAGAATATGTTAGGTATTAGAAAAAGACTCGGTCACCCCGTATATTTTACCGTTTATTATAGCTCGTAGTCAATAGTTAATCGTATGACATTCGGTATTGGGCCGGGTAATTAAACCCAACGTGTAAGCCCATGCCAAGGCCTATGGGCCGGTTTGTAAGACACTATTTAAGCCTCTTCCATGCCATGGAAGATGTGGTTCTTGATTTCATTATACAAGTCATATTTTCTCTTACTAGAAAGCTTTATCTCCTACTTTCTCTCTCTAGATTTGGCTAACCCATCTATCTTCCATTGTGTTATGATTTCCAATATCCTACAATTGGTATCAGAGCTCATGGGATGATTAGATCGTTTGTGTGTGTGTTTTAGTGCTTGGTTTAGATCAAAAGTTGAGTTTTAGAAGGTTTTAGCTCTTGTTCTTAAGTTTCTTTGTTTTTCATGTTTCTTGTGTTAAAGTTCATGTTTTTGTAGTTGCTATAGCCTTCTAGTACTCAGTTGTGCAAAAGAATCCGAGTCAAAGCGTTCAAAAGGGTAATTTTTAGGTGTTTTAAGGTGTAAAAGTTCGTATTTCTTCGTAGAGGTTTGGTATAGTGTGTTCTGTTATTCGTAGCGGTTTGGTATACTGTTCTAGTGATTTGTCAGCATAGTACACTATTCTGGCGATTTGTCAGGGTCGTACACTGTGCTAGCGGTTTGTCGTTTCAAACAGCGGTTTGTCTTATTAGGCAGAGGTTTGTCAGTAGCGGTTTGTCTTCTAGTGTAGCGGTTTACTAGTAGAGATTTGCTAATTGTAGTGGTTTGATCCATAGCGGTTTACAAGTTGTTGAAGACAATTTCTCGTAGCGATTTAGGAAACATACCTCTGCCAATTTCATTTCTTAGTAGTGGTTTGGTGTTTCTTCTTCATAGCGGTTTACCATTATCTTCTAGTAGCGGTTTGGCAGTTTGTCTTCGTAGCGGTTTACCATCCGTAGCGGTTTAGAAGTAGCGGTTTGTTATAGGTTTTTGAAGATTTTTCTCAAGGTCTTTTGGGAATCAAACCTCTGGCCATTTTTCTTCGTGGTAGCGGTTTGGTATAAATTCTTCGTAGCGGTTTGACGGTAGCTGTTTGACAGTAGCGGTTTGATTACTATTCCAGCGGTTTGGGACACTATTTTGGAATATTGGACCACTTTGGCATTTGGACTATGAAAAACGTAACAAACTCAAACAACAAAACACTTAAACAAACATCACCACTTTTAACATATACTCACTAATCATTGTTCGATCAACTTAAATCATTTCACAATCAATTAAGATGGCTAATCTCTCGGAAGATATCCAATGTGCCGGTTATGATACCCGACTACCTATGCTTGATAGGACTGACTTTGCATCATGGCAACAACGTATTCAACTGTATTGTCAGGGTAAAGAGAATGGGGTGAACATCCTAAAGTCGATTGATGAAGGACCTTTTCAGATGGGAACATTTCGGGAAACACTCGCTGAAGGGAATGAAGGTGCCCTACATCTAGGTCCCAAACGAGCTCGAGTCTATTCTGACCTTTCACCTGATGATAAGGATAGGTATAACGCTGACATTCGGGCAACAAATATTCTCCTTTAAGGGTTACCAAAAGACATCTACACTCTTATCAATCATTACACTGATGCAAAAGACATTTGGGATAATGTGAAGATGCTCCTGGAAGGTTCTGAATTAACAAAAGAAGACCATGAATCACAATTGTACGATGATTTTGAACACTTCTGTCAGAACAAAGGAGAAACCATTTATGATTACTATGTCAGGTTTATAAAGCTTATCAATGATACGAGAAACATCAAGATGACCATGCCCAGAATGCAATTGAATTCAAAGTTTGTCAATAACATGTTACCTGAATGGGGTAGATTCGTAACAACAGTGAAACTGAACAGAGGATTGAAGGAATCAAACTATGATCAGTTGTATGCTTATTTAAAGTAACACGGGGCACATGTCAATAAGAACAAAATGATGTTGGAACGATTTACTCAACACACGGTTGATCCTCTCGCCTTGATGTCCAATGTTTCACCTCAACAGTACTCCTCACAATCATCTACCACTCCACAATCCACACATGTTCCACCAGTTACCTGTCAACCACACATTTCTGATAACATGCAACTTGATTCAGGACTCTCTCCAATGGATAATTTGATTGAGAACTTAACCAGCATACTTGCCCTACTCACCCAATCATACAAAACATACCTCTCTCAAACTAACAATCAACTCAGATCCTCATCAAACACAAGGAACCAAGCCACAGTTCAAGACGGCAAGGTTGTTGTTCAGAATGTTCAGGGTCGACAGAACAAAGGTCATGGGAGCAATACAAGGGGCGCAGGTGCAGCTGGTAATGGAGGGGTTTAGAACAGAGTTGGGAATGCAAATCCTGGTCAAGCTAGACAAATTAAGTATATAACTGAAATGGTATAGGACACATTGCAAGGAACAGCACTCAACCCAAGCGACCACAGAATTCAGATTACTTCAAAGACAAGATGTTGCTGATGCAAGTTCAGGAAAATGGTGTGGTTTTGGATGAAGAGCAGTTGCTGTTTCTTGCCGGTGGTCATGATACCGCCGTTGATGAGGATGTGGATGAGCCACTGGTTCAAGATCTGGCACTTAATGTGGATAATGTGTTTCAAGCTGATGAATGTGATGCTTTTGATTCGGATGTTGATGAGGCTCATACTGCACAGACCATGTTTATGGAATGTCATCCGCAGATCCAGTTTATGATGAAGCCGGTCCGTCATACGATTTAGACATTCTGTCTGAGGTACAAGAATATGATAACTATCAGGATGCTGTTTGTGAGCATCATGAAGCACACGAGATGCATCACGATGTATAACCAAACTGCGTTGTTAACTCAAATGCTGATTATACGAGTGATAGCAATATGATTCCGTATGATCAGTATGTGAAGGACAACGCAGAGCCAGTTGTACAAAGTAATGTATCTTATGTGCCAAATGATGCTTATATGATGATAATTAATGAAATGCATGAATAGACAGCCTAATGTATTTCCGCGAATGAGCAGAACAAAGTAGTTAATGCATCATTGACCGCTGAACTTGCAACATATAAGGAACAAGTTGAACTGTATGAAAGACGGGCCAAGTTTGAATTAGCTGAAAGGGAACAAAATATTAAGGAACAATTAAGAATAGTTATCACTGGCCGTAATATTAAGGAAGAAAATTTGAAAAAGGAACTTCATTCTTTAAAAATGCAACTTAACTCTACCATCAACCATAACAAGTCAATGGTAGAAGAAGTTACGTCTTTGAAAAAGGATTTTAAACAGAAAAAAAACAAATACCTGGAAGAATTTTAGACATGAAAGCATTAAAAGAAAAGGTCGAGGATAAATGATTCAAACAAGACTAGTCTCTTCAAACAGTTCACATGTTATGTAAACCAAAACCTTATTATGATGAACAGAGAAAGGTAGCCATTGGCTATAAGAATCCCTTATGTCTCACCCATGCAAAGCAAGTTCAGCCTGCTTTAGATAATGGTTATGAAATTATCAAAACCTATCATGTCTCGGCCATTGTACACAACTCAGAGGATACACTAGAGATAGCTGAAATCACTAGGAAGAAAATGAATGACAAAATGAAAACCCCTCTATGGACTGAACAAAACATTAATATTCGACCCCCAATTACTTGGTAAAGAGAAACTATCTGACGACCTTCACTCCACAGACACAACTGACCCTCAAACAGATATTTTGGTCCAAGGATGTCCTCAAGATGAAAGCCAAAGCTCTCAAAGAGCAGACCACAGGTTCAAGACCAATCAAATCGTTGACGATGTATCCTCCTAATACACCTGTAACGCTTGTCCCCAGGGTGGTTCCAACAAAAAGTCAAGTGAAAATTAACATTTTTGCACTTATACAACTTCTTTTGAAATTTGAAAAACCCTATAAAAAGAGAATTACACCAACGGGTCTCACAAAAGGGAAAAGGGGCTTTGAACAAACCAAGGAATGTTATCTCACCGAGGTCATTCTATTTTTCAAAACACTTAAAGAACATTTTGAGGGTCTTCAAAAGGCCCTCACTAAAGAAATAAAAGAAATGAAAGAAATTTTTGAAGAATTGGAAGCTGAGGTTGACAAAAATGTTGTGAATAGGAAGTATGATGCGATTGAGCGAAAAAATCTTCTCATCGCAAATGACAATCTAATTGCTGATTGCTTGTCCAAAGAAGTGTTTTATATTGCAACAAATTCTGAGCTTACTGTCTCTAGATTCACTGAAATGCATGATGCCCACACTGTTGTTCAAACACGTTGTCTGGAACTTGAAGCAGAGCTTTTTAAATTAAATGATAAGATTCAAAAGGATGTATCCAAGGTTTGTGCAAGTGTTCCTGGATAAACAAGTTGAAGGAATGACCAAACATAAAGAAATTTATGTTACACCTTCTAACACTAAGAAGGTTTTTGCTAATATGAAGAGAGAAAGAAAAGGTTTTTCTGGGAGAGTTGCCCCTTTATTTCAAACTATAATGGTTTAAGCTCCTGAAGAATTAGGTGAGGGTTCAGAAATACCAGTTGATCCTCAACACATACCCATTATTATTCAACCATGTACATCATAGCCTCAGAAGAAACAACCAAGGAGGAAACAGAGGAAGGAAACTAAGATTCCTCAACCCAGTGGTTCTATAGAGCCTATCACTGATGAGGCTGCCAATGAGGCGTATGTACCTACGCATTCCAATGATCCACTACTCAATGGTGAGGATAGACTGCAACTTAAGGAATTGTTGGAACTTTGTACAAAACTGTCTGAAAGAGTTCTTGACTTAGAGAACACAAAGACCTCTCAAACTGCAGAGATAACTAAATTAAAGGAGAGGGTCAAGAAGCTGGAAAGGAGGAATAAGTCAAGAACTCCAGGGCTTAAAAGGTTAAGGAAGGTTGGTAGATCTACACAAGTTGTTTCCTTTGAAGATGAAGGTTTGGGTGCTCGGGAGGATGCATCCAGACAAGGGAGGAAAATTATTGATCTTGATGCTGATGCAGAGGTTACTTTGGTTGATGAGGCTCAGGGGAGGAGTGATGATTATTTAATATTTGATACAGGAGTTTTTATGAATAGGAAGTTGAGATTGAAAAGGTAGTTAGTACTACTGATGTTACTACTGCTAGTGCTACAACAACAACTGTTGATGAGTTGACTTTGGCTCAGACCTTAATAGAAATCAAAGTAGCTAAACCCAAGGCTATTACAATTGCTGCTACAACAACTACAACTACTGTTACAAGACCCAAGGCTAGAGGAGTAGTAGTTCAAGAGCCAAGTGCATTTAGAACAACAACATCATCTTCACAAACATGACAACTTCCACAAGCTAAAGACAAAGGCAAGGCAAAGATGATAAAACCTGGGGAAGCCTTTGTAAAAGAAAGATCAAATTTTGATTGATGAAGAGATTGCTCAAAGACTTCAAGCTCAGTTAAATGCTGAATTGGAAGAAGAAGAGAAGCTTGCAAAACAAAGAGAAGAAGATGCAAACATTGCTGAATTGGATAATGTTCAAGCTATGATAGATGCAGACTATGAGCTAGCTGCAAGATTACAGGCACAAGAGCAGGAAGAGTTTATTGTTGAAGAAATTTCAAAGCTGTTTGTAGAGCTCATGGATAAAAGAAAAAAACATTTTACAAGACTTAGAGCAAAAGAGTAAAGAAGAAAACCACCAACCAAAGCTCAAAAGATAAATCAAATGTGTACCTATATAAAGAACAGGGCTGGATTCACTCACAGTCAGTTAAAGAACAGAAGCTTTGATGAAGTTTAGAAGGCCTTTGATAAGACCATGGGTTGTATAGACTTATTTGTATCTATGGATTCTGAAGTGGTGAAAGGAGGTAAAGAGAAAGATGAAGGCAGTGTAACAAGAACAAAAGAAAGCAGTACTAAAAGAGCAAGCACATAGCTAGAACAAGAAAGAATTAAGAAGCAAAAGATAGATGATGATCAAGAAGAAGCTGAGATAAAAAAGCATATAGAGATTGTTGTTGATGAAGAAGAAATAGCAGTTGATGCTATATCATTAGCCACTAAGCCCCCAATCATTGTTGACTGGAAAATCATCAAAGAAGGAAATATGGGATAGTTTCAACTCATAAGAGCAGATAGAAGTTCAAGGAGGTACTCTTCAATGATTAAGATGCTTCAGAACATTGACAGAGAAGACCTGGAAACCCTCTGGAAGTTGGTTAAAGCTAAACATAGGAATACAAGGCCAGAGGAGGCATATGAAAGAGTGTTATGGGGTGATCTGAAAGTGATGTTTGAACCTGATGTAGAAAGTGAAGTATGGAGAAATCTACAAGGATACAATGTGACAGTTTGGAAGCTATTTTCTTCAAGTGGAGTACATTTTGTGAGATTTCAAAATCTGCATAACTTTATGCTGGTAGAGAAAAAGTATCCACTCACACCTGCAACAATCACAAAAATGCTCAACAAGAAGCTTCAAACGGACCATTGGAATGAAATGTGCTATCAACTTCTTAAGCTCATGAGTAAACTGGTCAAGAATCCTGGAAGTATTTAAATGCATCCTCTTGGTAATGGTGAAGACTTTTAATGAAGAAACTTGAGATTCAGAAGAAGAATATCAAGTTTAGGGGAAGATTGTTAGGATTAAAAGCTTCTTGATGCTGTTTGGAAGTAATTGCTGCTAAGTTAGTGCTACTGGAATAAAAGTTAATGTTGCTGCTTACAAATGCTGAAAGATTACAATTGTTAGAAGAGTTTCTACTGTCAGAAGGATAAAGACAAGAGAAAGGATTAAGATGAAGATTGTTTACGGGATAAGTATGAGATATTTTTGTAAAAGATATGTATATATTATTAAGTTAGAAGATTTGCAGTTATCTATTAGAATTATAGAAGATTTGTAGTTATCTTGTAAAGGACTCCTTGGTGTATAAAAGGAGATCCTAGGTTATGGTTAAATACACATTCATACATTTTTTATATATAGCTTCAAGGTTGTAAACCCTAGTACTACACAGAGTACTCGTATTATTGATAATAATAATATTGGAGCTTTTTAGTGATATCATTGTTCATACAGTTTACTGTTTCATTAATATTCTTCTAAGTATTAAAGAGTAGATTCTGCATACTCTTTAGTATTCACAAAGTTTCTACCATAGTTGTTTTGGATTTATCCAAAGTAACTTAACCTTTACAAGCTAAGGAATCGATCTAAAGTTGGATTAACAGGTTTCGTTGATCCAGATCATCCGACACATGTTTATCGTCTGAAAAAGGCTATGTATGGTTTAAAGCAGGCTCCTCGGGCGTGGTATGACACCTTGTCAAGGTTTCTTCTGGACAACAAGTTTTCCAAGGGTGCAGTTGATCTGACATTATTCACTCGAAAAACAAGCAAACATATTCTTCTTGTTCAAATATATGTACATGATATCATACTTGCCTCAACCGACCCTAAAGCATGTGACATATCTTCCAATGAGACGAGTTCAAAATTCCAAATGTCGATGATGGGACAAATGTCTTTTTTCCTAGAATTACAAGTTTCTCAAAGTCCCGAAGGCATTTTTATTAATCAATCAAAATTTGCTCTAGAAATTTTAAAGAAATTTGGGATGGATTCGTGTGACCATGTTGATACACCAATGGTGGATCAACTTAAACTGGATGAGGACCCCTTAGGGATTCCAGTTGACCAGACTCGCTTTCGTAGTATGGTCGGCTCCCTAATGTACCTCACTGCCAGCAGACCCGACCTTGTATTCGCTGTGTGCATGTGTGCTAGGTATCAGGCATCGCCTACCAAAAATCACCTTGAAGCACTTAAATGGGTCTTTCGGTATCTTAGAGGAACCATTAATTGGGGACTTTAGTATCCGAAAGACACCGCTATGGCACTAACGGCCTATGCAGATGCGGACCATGCAGGTTGTCAAGATACACGATGAAATACGTCAGGAAGTGTTTAGTTCCTTGGAGATAAATTAGTCAGCTGGTCATCAAAGAAGCAGAAAAGCAGAAAAGCGCTGCGATCTCAACCACAGAGGCTGAATACATTGCCATGTCTGGATGTTGTGCTCAAATACTTTGGATGAGGTCACAGCTCTCAGACTATGGTTTTGCATTCAATAAGATTCCCTTGTATTATGATAACCACAGTGCTATTGCTCTCTGCTGCAACAATGTCCAGCACTCACGGTCCAAGCACATTGACATACATCACCATTTCATTCGAGAGCAGGTTGAGAACGGCGTGGTTGAATTGTACTTCGTGATGATGGATTATCAGCTTGCGGACATATTCACCAAAGCATTACCAAGAGAGCGGTTTGAATTTCTACTCTCGCGACATGGTATGAAGAGTATTACTCCGGAAACCCTTAAACGTCTTCACGAAGGAGAAGAGGAGTAAAGGATGGTCTTCGTATATCCTATGTATATGTGTATATAATTAAACACAAAATCGAAATACAAAAATATAAAACCTATAAAAACCATAAAAATCAAAAAATAGAAAATACAAAAATAGTTTTTCCATACATGCTTCTGAAAATCGATAACATTTACAGACCTAGAAATGCCATTCAATAATGACACGGGTCTTTAAATGAAGTTCTAGCATAAGTTCAAACAATTTCAAAACATGTCTTCATGGCTTGCAGTTATTTCAGACTACAACCCGCTTTTCAATTTGAGGAAAGCATGTCGCTAAAAAGACAGTTGTTCCTAACAACGGGTAATTAATTTTTCCCGGGTACAGATTACTTAATATCCATGCATCCAAGGAATAATGTACGTTTCAGTGCATTTTTCTTCTTTCGGAAGAGAAGTCTTCCTTTTTATAACCAAATAATTTTCTTCTTAATTAATTCTTTAAAAATTATTTGTGTTAATCGTGGTGGAAAAGTGTTGTTGAAAATTACTCAATTTGGGTTTTCAAAATAAACTTTTCAACACAAACAACAACTACAGCTCTTTCAATAGAAAACGGGTCATTGTTTGAGGGGGAGAGTGATTTTAAGTTTATTTCATCAAACTAGTTTCTAAACACATCATATAATTAATGGAAAAGGTTTTGTAGTAATACGGGGTTATAATTTAAGGGGGAGTTAATTAATTTTAACTCAAAGGGCTAAAATTATCATTAGTTAGAAAGTATAGGGATTTATGTGCAATTTGCTACTTGCTTCCTAGATCTTATTAACTACATGGACTAAATCTGCCATCTTTCAAACTTATTTAACCTTAGAAAACCTTTAAACCAATAATAAAAGGAGATAGAAACCTAAGGGACCAAAACTACCTATTCCCAAACCCCTAAGTATAAAAGGATGGCGGTTTGATACGTTGGTCAAACCCACAACTTTTTAGTCAAACATAAAAAAACACACACACTATAACAAACCACCACCAACATCTTGCCATCCTCAAATCTCGATCTCTAGTTCATTTCTTGCTAAGGTAATTATCAAAATATGTTCTATAACATTACACCTATATGTAAATTAAAGGAATCGATCTAGAACACTCTAAGACGAATAGAATCTCTAGTTTTAGACCTAGGATGATCAAAAAGTTAAAATGTTGTTTGGAATTGATATTGAATGGTAGGTTTAGTGCGGTTAGGATTCGTGATCGTGGATCTATGTCTTTTCATGTATAGATCAAACATCTGTGCGTTCTATGTATGATTTAGTACTCGTTCTTGATCGAATTTCTATGGAGTGTTTTGTAATGTATTTTGATTGCTGGGATTTGCTTAATAGGATTAGATGATGTTAGTTTGTTGTCCAATTTAGATCCCCAATCCCTTAATGTCCAAATGTGATGATTTTTGAATGTGTGTTGACTTTTGATAAGTCAACTGACGATGTGTGTTGTTGTTAAGTGCTTATGAAATCATGAATTCACTTAGGAATGTATGGGAAGCCACAAATGCATATCCCGTAGTGTTTAAAATGGTACTCGAATATGTTTGCTTGTTATTTGCTATTCGTTCTTAATAGAGGTTTGCTATTCGTTCTTAATAGCGGTTTGCTAGTTCTCTTGATAGATGCTTGATAGCGGTTTGCTTAGATGTGCTTGATAGCGGTTTGCTAGTTCTCTTGATAGATGCTTGATAGTAGTTTGCTTAGATATGCTTGATATTAGTTTGCTAGTTCTCTTGATAGATGCTTGATAGCGGTTTGCTTAGATATGCCTGATAGCGGGTTGATGTTAATAAATATATTATTATGAGCAGGCAAACTGATGAAGATTATTTTTATTATTAAAATAATACAAACCGCTATTTCGAATTTTTCTTAACTGGTAGCGGTTTGATATATCTATTAAAATATTGATAGCGGCTTGGTCATGGCGGTTTGATTAAAATGAATATAATATTCATAGCTGTTTGATCATATCGATTTGATTAAAATGAATATAATATTGGTAGTTGTTTGGTCATGGCGATTTGAATAAATCAAATTAAATATTCATAGTGGGTTAACTAAATTTTCTCGTGGCGGTTTGTTCAAATCACTTCATAGCGGTTTGCTCATTCCACCTCGCAGCGGTTTGGTGTCAAGAGGGTAGCAGTTTGGGCCAGAATTTCAAAGTTTTGGCCCATTAGTCCCAATACCCTCTCACGACCCAATCCAAAGGCATTATTAGCTAGTTAACTCACATCCGGGACTTGTTAACTTATAAGTGTTCATCTGATGTCTTTGACCAAAGTTGACTTAATCTCACCGTAATCAATCGAAGCATGTCAATCATCATGACTAATGTTCTCATCTAACGTCAACTATATGTTATGTCTGCCTATCTTTGTTGATATTTTTATGCAGACAACATGGCTAAGGAGAATGTTCCCGCTCCTGCTCCCACAAGATCTGATGATCAGATACTTCCATTTGCTGCATGGGTGCCTATTGGAAAGAGCAACTTTGTCTTGGATATTCAAAAGAAGAAAAAGAATCCAATCTTTCAAATCTTTATGGATATTCTGCAAAATACAAACTTCTTCAGGGCATTCACTGCTTCAGCTTCTGTTCCAGCTATCTACATTCAACAGTTTTGGAATACACTCACATATGAGGCAATGACTGGAGCTTACAGTTTTTAGTTGGATGAAAACCGATTCGTATTGGACGCTAATCTTCTGAGGGAAGCTTTAGAGATAACACCTATTGATCAACCTCATCAGTTTGTGTCACCTCCGTCGGGTGATGCAATCATAGACTTTGTGAATAAGCTGGGCTATACAAAGGAAATTCACTTTGCGTCAAGAATGGCGGTGAATAACCTGTATCAGCCTTGGAGAGCAATATTGTCAATGATCAACCAATGTCTCACAGGCAAGACTTCTGGGTTTGATAGGCCCAGATACCCAGTTCTTCAAATGCTTTGGGGTATAATTACAAGTACAAATGTTGACTATGCTGAACTCATGTGGGAAGAATTTTTACAAGCTATGCAGACTTTTCTCGTGGATAAGGCCAATCTGAGCACTCAGGATCAGAAGGGGAAGAAGACTAAACCTCATGTTATACCTTACTGTCGGTTTACAAAGTTAATCATCTACCATTTGGGAAGAACTCACAACATTCACCAAAGGTCTGCGTCTCCGTTTCATCTTGCTGAAGTAGATCACAGACTTGGAAATCTCAAGTTCGTTCCCAAAGGCGAAGAAGATAAAGTCTTTGGCATGCAAATTCCTAAGGAGCTGATCACGAACAATATTAGGAATGTACCGTACTACAATGCTTACATGGAAATGGTTGCAAAACATGATCAAAAAAATGTAACTGAAGAGGGTGGAAAGAAAAAGTCAGCAACAAAAGCTGATAAGTTAAAGAAACCTGCAACTGCTAAGCAACTCAAGCCGAAGCCTGTTAAAGAGAAGTCAAGCAAACCAGCACCTGTACCGAAACCTAAGGTAACACAAGAAAAACCCTCAAAGCCTTCTCCTGTGAAGCATCCAAAAAGGGGTAAAGTGCAGAAAATTCGCAAAGGAAAGAGTCCTCTCTAACTTATTAATGAAGATGAACCAACTCAACCTGAACCTAAAACTAAACCCGAACATCAAGGTGAAGGTGAATAATATGATGTCGAATGAGCTATTCAGATGAGTCTAGAATCATTTCAGGCATAGGGTCAAGCACATCTTGGCGGTGTGACTATTTGAGAACCTGTAGCAGAGGCCACCCGACCACTCCCTGTGGTTGAAGGCAAGGTAAAAGCAATTTCAATTGAAGAACAAGCTGCACAATCACTATTAGCCCTGCACACGCCGAAAAGGAGAAGTACCGCAGACCAAATTATATTCCAAAGGCGGACTCCAGCTACTAAAGAGGCATCAACTGGACCCTCTACATAACCATAGGATGACGCATCCGCAAATATAGTTCATGATTCTCCATCTCCTACGAATGCTAAAACAAGTGCTGATACAGACAAGACAAATAGTGGAGGTGATACTGAGATACTGCAGATTGGTGAAGAACAAGGTAAAGATGTGGATAACCAAGTAAATCTAGAGGAAAAGACTGCTAAACTTGATCAAGGCCAGGCTGGATCAGACCCAAGTAAAACTCCCGAGTCTCGACCTCTACCAGAGCAGGTACTCATGGAAGAAGACCAAGTTGGACCAGACCCTGGACAAAGTCATGTGGCTCTTGCTGGACCAAACCCTGAGCCCGTGTATGATGACTTCGTTGCCACAGTCTACCCACAAGTTCATGAAAGCTTGAAGCACACAACTGAAGAGCATGTCCAAATGGATAATCCGCTAAGCTCAACCGGGACTCTCTCATCCATGAAGAATCTGGATAACTTTAACTTCAGTGATCAATTCATTGCTGAAAAATTACTAGAAGAAGAATCAGGTAACGGTAATGTGGATACCGAAGTTATGTCCATGATAACTGTTCCAATCCATCAAGCTTCGTCTTCTGCTCCTCCATTGTCCACACCCGTTATTGATCTTTCACCACCAAAACCAGTAAGCACACCAACAGTCTTTATAGCTACAACAGCAACAACTACAACAACCCTTCCACTTCCACCTCCTCTACAACAACAAAGCACAACAGATTCAGAGTTAGTTGTGCGTGTCACAGTCCTTGAAAAGAAATTCTCTGATTTTGAGCATAAGAGCCAGTCTCTTGATAACACGACTCATAATCTTGGATCCAGGGTTTTCACTTTGGAGCTTCAGGATCTGCCTCACAAGATCAATCAAACAGTCAATGATGTTGTAAAGGAGACTGTACACGTCGATTTTCAAGCTCCACTTCAAGATCGCTTCTGAGAATTTCTCGAAGCTGATATGAAAGAAATTCTACACCAATGGATGTTTGAGAGTGGTTCATACAGAACATACCCTGAACATGTTGCTCTCTATGAAGCTCTTGAGGCGTCTATGGAACGGGCGAACAGGGATGAATTCCTTACTGAAAAGGACATGTCATGTAAGAGATTTTGTAAAGATTAAGACCCTCCTCCTCCTCTACTAGATTCAGATCTAAGTAAGAAGAGAAAACATGCTTCTGATGCTTCAGGCTCAACACAACCTCCAGCTCCTCAATCTTCAGCCTAGAAAACTTCTAACACTAGAGAGGCTCCTTCCAGCTCCTCCAGGCAGAAGTCAGCTCCTCATTCTAAACAACCAGTTGAAGATGTGCCTGTACCAGATGATGTGAATATCTCATATTCAGAGGACACCGATACTGCACATCTTCCTAAGATAAAGACCAGACCAGACTGGTTGAAGCCTATTCTAGAGGAAGACAGACCAGCAACTCTAGAACTAGACTAGGTCATTCCTCCAAATGAGTTACATGAAACTGAGAACAATTGGGCCAATGCACTTGCCAGCTCGTATCAAGATCCAGATGAATACAAGCTACTATGACAGACTGGCGATATGAGTTCATTCATCAACTGGTTTTGCAAACGGATTAGAAAGAAGAAACCGAGCAAAGCAGACTTAGAAGGCCTAGCTTTCAAGGTAGTCTAACCATTTCACGACAACAACATATCTCTTTAGTTCCAGATGGAAGAGTGTCACTTGCTGCTTACCGATCAAGTTGATTTGGTTAATCCTGAAGGTCATCGAGTTATGCCTGACGTGAGCAAACCATTACCTCTCGGAGGTCCACCAGGCCAGGTAACAATTCAAACACAATACTTCTTCATTAAGGATCTGGAGTATCTAGTGTCAGGTAACAAAGGAAGAAGGTCAACGTTATCCATATCCAAGCTGAAAGCGGCTCAATATCTAGACTTTAGGCTTGAAGAACTAGTACCATCACTATGGATTGAGAGTGAACGTGATTATGATATTAGTGCTGCTTATGGTATCTCCCACTGGTGGTTTAAGTGCAAAGAATTATACATCACAAGACATAGTGCCCCCCTGATCGAAGTAAAGTCAGATCCCACATGCGGATTCTCAGTGTAGTCAGTCTCAAGACTTTTGAAAGATACGGGTATACCTTCTTAAAAGAGATTGTTCTTCACAGAGCTGACTACAAGGAATACAAGATCTCAAAGACTGACTTCAAAAATCTGCATCCGAATGATTTTGAAGATTTGTACCTGCTTCATCTTCAAGGTTAGCTCAATTATTTATCTGGTGCCGACAAAGTTCATCTCTTCAATGCAGTCAACCTATGGATAAGGAACATCATCATCAGAAAATGTGTGGAAGATATGCAGCTCGGGATTGAAAGTTACCAAACAAAACTCAATCTTACTCAACCAGATTGGGATGCATCTAACTTTATGTTCAAAGAAGATTACATCATAGTCAGCAAGCCGAGGGCGGTAATCTACAAAGATAAAAATGATCAAAAGAAGATGATACGAGAGACTGAGGTGCACAAGTTTAGTGATGGCACGTTGAATAAGATTCTGGATAAGCTAGATCACATGGTTAAAGACTTTAAGTTGTTCAAGTACAATCCGGGCATGGAAACAAGAATTTGGTTTGAGGATAATAGAAGGAGGAGTAAGGAGTTTATGGAGGTGATCAAGAGAAGACTCAAGATTAGGAGAATATTCAGGAGTCTCGAAAGCTTTGTTAGTGGAAGACTAAGAGATGTTGACTATAGGCTTATTCAGAGAACTGAATGATTTCATCATTCTGATACTCAGGTCAATATCATCTTATTTTTGTATAATATAACTTGTACATTATAATAAGTATGTAGTGTATCTTTAGGTGTTTAGTGTCATTGTATAAATTTTTCAAGAGTTTTTTGTTAAACTTAAAATCTTTCAAAATCTTTTATACTTGTCACTCACACGTACCCTCATAGATTAAGGGGGAGCATTAATATGTTCGCCATTCGACTTGTAGATCATCGACAAATTTTTCTCCTAGTTTTCCAACATATTCGAATCCATTGGTATCCAAAATATCAAAGGGTTTGAAATTTTTGATAAGGGGAGAAAATGTGATTTAAATATGAAAACTGATAAAAAAATATGATTTTGTGGACTCATGTGTATACTCCATCCTCCGTGTGCTAAACACTTTCGTTTAATTGATGCACATGTTGAGGGGGAGCATTTGAAAATTCAAAAACAATCGAGGTACTAAAAGCTCTGATACTTATATCACAAGTACCTGATTAAGTTTTTCAATTGGTTTTATGGCAATGTGAACTGTACCAAAAAGACTGACCATGTATTTAATTTTATCAGAGTTATACGATTGGTAAGGTTAGTTATTGGTTCCCATGATCCATTCAGAACTGGAGGGATCTACCCAGGGACAATCCACTAGTTAGTGTAGAAGTCCTTAGGTATGACATAAAAAGAGTAAAAGTAAGAATAAAGGAATAGTGCCAACTGAGATGGAGCTAGTACTTGAACAAACTTAACAAGGTACTAGTCATGAAGTCTTGGTAAGCACTAAAGGGTTTGAAGAATGAAAAAGAATTGTAAGGATAAAGGGTGAAAAGAAAGAAGCCCTCCATACACTTAGGCAAAAACCGGGTCAATTATCATGAACACTAAACATGTTATCTGTTGACTTTCTCACTCTGAGTTAGCTGATATTGAAAAGGTGGCAGTCCGCTCCAGCCTCCGATCACTAAAACCAAAACGCACAATTGAGTCTAGAGTTAAGAGATCATCAATTAATCTCATTAGGACACTATTTCATTTTACTTATTCTTCACAGAATGTGAAAACAAGGATTATCATAAGAGTCCTACGCATTATCCTTGTGGTATTGCCAGAACATCCGAGTGATACCTAAGTATCACGGTGAAGATGGAAATCCTCTGCGTGAGCCAAACATCAAACAAGCTCTGGTAGTTGACTTTGTGAGATTCTCTAAATAAATCAAACCTGTGTCAACTAGAAAGAAATGATGGTAGCAATTCTATCAAGAATCAAACTTGTTCGCAGTATCACTAATTGATCGTTAATGACATATGCAAAACTAAAAACATCTCGATGTGTTACAAAAAGTCCTTTTTCTAAGTAACAACGTCGACTGATTATGTCAAATTCAATTTTTTCTCAGTATAAGTTGGCTAAATTGTTTTATTACAAGGTTCCTATCAAGATGGAGATTGTGTCATCCTGTTTTTTCGGCAGAGACAAGTTTCATTTACCGTAGACAATGCTCATACTGTGACCAACATAATCAAAAGAAATCAATAGATAGCTCAAGCAGATGGTTCGTAAGCTTCCCCAACTCTTGATATCACACGTCCCTCTTGAAGTAGCAATGTAATAAAGTTAAAAGACACTTCAAGAACAAATTATTTTAATTTTGCAAGATCAAGAAAGGTATCGAGCATGTCGGGTGTCCAGCAAGACACAAGACACAAGACCACGAAAGATGCACAAGATTATGATCAGGAGATTAGTTTTGGCTGATGATCTCAAGAAGCGGAAGATCCACATATCAAGTACAAAACTAAATAACCACAAAAATTAAAGTCCACTACATCAAAGGACGAATGATATCACATTGAAGAATCAAAGACTATGAGACTGCAACACAAATTAATCAAAAGATTGCTGATACTTAAAGTACTAGTATTTTCTAGGAGTGACCTCCCATTGAATGGGGGAGATTGTTAGATATTAGAACAACAGACTATTGGCGTCACAGCCTATTTATTGTAGAACCGATTTATTATAGCTCTGATATTCAATAAGATACATCGTATGACATTTGGTATTGGGCCGGGTAATTAAACCCAACGTGTAAGCCCATGCCAAGGCCTATGGGCCGGTTTGTAAGACACTATTTAAGCCTCTTCCATGCCATGGAAGAGGTGGTACATCTAGTCCATTTCAATATACAAGTTAAATTTTCTCATCACTAAAAAGCTTTCTACCCAAAACTTTCATCTTTCTAATTTCGCTAACCCATCTATCCTTCCATTTGTTATGATTTTCCAATATCTACATATATATATATACTATATATATATAATAATAATAGATATAATACACACACACACACACACATATAGATATAATATATAATAATATATAGCATATATTATATATAGTACTTATATATATAATATACTATATATACAATATACATATATATCAGGTATAATACATATATATATATATACATATATATAAAATATAACAATATATATATAATATAGATATATAAACACAACACAACAAAACAAGGTAACGAAAAGAGCCAGTAAAAAGACACAAAAAGCATAAGTGATAACGATAACGCTATAGCGCCATGTATTAAGTTTTGGAAATCATTTTTTCGTACATACTAATAAAACACGCCACATTTTATTATATAGCAAAAACTAACACTCAAAACAATTATTCATACTAAAACACGTAAACATTTAATGGACATAAAACAACCATAATATGTGAAATAATGGGCAAGCCAAACACCAAAATAAGACCCCGACATGTTGTCAGAATCATCCTAGAACATGTGGTACACATACATCGATACCTCGATTGCATGGATCATTAATACTTGTATAGTTCAAGGAAACCTGCAAAGGTTAATTGAACATATATTTTTCGATCATTTAACCACGACAGACAAGATTAAAAAATTATCCCGCTTGTTGCACTAAACAGACGAGTTTTAGGTAATTAAGTCGTGAACTCCTAAAAATATTTCGTAGGTTTAACTCTCAAGGGCAGCCAGGGAATCAGTTTTAGTGGACGACGCAGGTCAAGACAATTTCACTAAAAACAATCACATCACACATTCAACTATTCAAGAGCAAGTATCAAGTTTTAAGCATTCAAAACACAAATATACCACATTAACAAGAAGCATAAGGATACATATTAAACTTATACACCATGATTTACATCACGTAAAAAACACGGTTATCATAAACTAGTAAATAAGTCCAACAATAAGTCCATAAAACGCAAATTATGAAACAAAGTTACATAATAAGACTGATAACAAGAAAACGCAAAATCACTCCAAACATATTAATTTTTCGCAATATTTTTAAGTGACTTCTTTTGAGTCCTTTATTTCTCACAAAATAAAACCCAAACGGGGTCACACATAAAAAGAGTAAGAAAAATATTCTCTAAATATGACGTTTTAAGTGTTTTTTACACATTTTTATGTTATGTGACTTATACGGCCCATATACAATGAACGAGCTCGTGATGCCACTGTTGGAATTAGTTATCAAATAACCTAATATTACACATAATATTACATGAGTTATGCAGCGGAAATAAACACATATAACATATATAATTAAAATAAACATAAAAAGGAAACGCATACCTTTTAGCGAAATAAAGCTATCGAACAACGAAGCTTAATTCAACCAAGTTACTAAAGCAAGTAATCTCTATGTGTATCCACACTACATGAATAACAATGCTACCCGGATGCTGGTTCAAGAGCTAACGATTATCAAAAACCAAGTTTTCGATATACTAGAAAACCAAGGCATGAAAATCCCTTACTTGGGGATCTTGTGGATCGGCTCAAGAGGAATGAAAAGAGAGAATGGGATACTAGAATGAGAAATTTCATGGAGTATTTATAGTGAAGGATTAGGGTTACTTGGCTTTGGGAAAAAACTACCTTAATCTTGTCAAAAATACCCCACCCCATCCCCATTGCCAAAATACCCCCTCCCTCAAGTTTGATATTTTGTCTATTTAATTACTTACGTAGATTTACATAAAAATTAAGTGGCTAACAGTTAATTATTCGTAACACAAACGATTAACGACCGTTAAGTATTATCATTATATTATTAATATATATAATAAATATACATTTATATTATATTATTTTCTTTACCCTTACTATAAATATACATTTATATTATTATATATACTAATATAGTAGCATCTTGTGTATAAGTGTGTGACCCATGTAGGCTCACGTATTTCTAGCCATATAAATATCCGTATGACATGAGCATTTCCGAATACCTAAAGCCTTAGCTTTATTTGCTTTACCCTTGAGTTATATATATGGGCGAGTATAGCCATAAAAAACACCTTCTCTCCTTTGTGGCGATTCAAAAGAAAAAACCTAAACCTAAAGATCATTCCTCCGATTCCTATATATCCTCTTACGTTAATTTGTGTTGTTTAAACGTTACTTTCTTTGATTAAGTCTTTATTTAAAAGATACGTCTCGTTTACTCAGTGCGATTAGGGTTTTTGAGTATTTAGAGTTTTCTTTGTCGAATAGGTTTAGGAATCCTAAGTAGGTCTACTTCATTAATTATTATCTTAGACTATTGTTGGTTGAATACCCTGACACGTCTGCCGATTAGGGTTCATCTTTTGTTTATTATTCGTATAAACCTAATTAAGGTTTCGATGAGTTTTTTTCGAATGAAGGGTTTGTGGTTAATGTGGGTAGTGGATTGTTGTTTCTGTGTTGTAAGTTCATGGTTTGATAATGAAGAGTGGGTATCTGGATTTGGGAGGAGGAGGGAAAAATAAAAAGAAAAATGATACAGGTTTGGCTGATCATGGTGTGGAAACTGGAACTGGTAAGCTTGACTCGAACATTACTTTTCCAGAACTTAGTGATCTGGCTTCAAAGGTGCAGAATACCGGAGGGAAGATGACTCGAGTGGAACATGAGGATACTAGTATCGATGGAGTTGGTCATGTTGAGGTTACTAATTCGGGTTCGGGAGATACTTTGCATAACACGAGCACTGTTAGTGCACCAAATGCAATGACCAGGATTCCACATTTTGAGGTGGATGGAAATAGTCAACCTATGTCGAATATGATGGAATATGAAGTTGAAGGCGAATTGAATATGAATTTAGGTACAACAACTAATGCATCACTTGGAAGTAAAACAGGACATGTTTCGTACGCAAAGCTTCTCAATGGTGAACCAAGTAGAAAAAGTGTGAATTTCCGCACTTTCATTGCACCGAGGGGAAATGGGGCTGATGTGGCTATACCTTTGGAGTCTATTCAAGCTATTAGTGAACGATTTACTAATTCAGCTTATGGTTTCTTTTTGGGAAAACGGGTAGCTTACCCCGTTGTTGGTAACTATGTCAAAAATACTTGGAGTAAATATAGACTGCTTAAATCAATGTTGTGCTCGTCTAACGGGTTATTTTTCTTCCAGTTTAGCTCTAAGGATGGATTAGATGCAATGCTGGAAAATGGTCCTTGATTTATTCATAGTAATCCATTTATTCTAAAAAAGTGGAATCTGGATGTGATCTTACAAAAAGAAGATGTTTATAATATTTTGGTTTGGGTTCAATTTCATGGTGTCCTTATAATGGCGTTTAGTGAGGATGGTTTGAGTATCATTGCTACTAAAGCATGTACTTCATTGATGCTTGAATCTTATACATCTGACATGTTCGTACAATAATGGGGTAGGTCAAGCTATGCTAGAGCAATGATTGAGTTGTGAGTTGATGGGGAGTTAAAAGATACTATCGTGGTGGCTATGCCAAAACTTACTGGTGAGGGGTTCAGTTTGTGCACTACACGTGTTGAGTATCAGTGGAAACCTCCAGGTGTTTGAGTTACAAAGTGTTTGGACACGTTCTGAATGAGTGTCCTAAGCAAAGAGTCTCGGATGTGGCAATGAATAATCCTAGACAAGCTACCAGAGGTGTTCTGGTTGGTCCAAATGTTAGATTTAAATCAACTAAACAAATTTTCGGACCTATTTCTAATAAGAATGGTGCCAGCACTAGTGGTACTAAAAAGCAAGCTGAAGTGTCTAGAGAAGAGGTAAGTAATTCAAACCCCTTTGATGCTCTTAATTATGTTGTTGACGATGATGATTTGGGTACGAATGAGGGGGATTCAAAGTCGGCTGGGAAGGGGTCCTTACATGTGGCGCATGGTAGTTCTAGTAATACTCCTATTATTGATAAGATCGATAAACTAGAACGTCAAATTCTTAATGGTAAACTTATGTTTGTGGATGATGACGGGAACCCGCTTGTTCCTACGGGTAATGTGGATTGTGATAGTGAAAGTGAAGTGGAAGTGGTGTTTGATAAAACCGAAAATTTAATGGTTTCAACGAGTTTTAAAGGTGGAAGTGACAGAGGTTATGATACTAATAGTCTGTTGGAACAATGGAGGGAAACAAAACGGGATGATGACTACGACCCGTATGATGAAGATTTGTATGAAAGTAATGATATGTCTGATCAACTTCAGGCTATTTGTGATGATTTAGATATCACGGTTCGTGGTCGGAAGAAAAAATAGATTATTTTGATGTTTGTTGAGTCAATTGTAATTTAGTTATAGTAGTATCCTCCTTTGGAGTTGTTGTGTTTGTTATGTTTGTTTTGTGCCTATGTAACGGACTGAGATGTGAGATTCATCCACATCCTTTGTACTAAATCGTTTTTTAGAGTAATACATTTACCGGAGAAATCCTTTAAAAAAATAAAACGTGTTGTGATTGGTGGGTGAGAATAGACAGACAGCCCTAGCAGAAATTCAAATAAAGTGAATAAAGCGAAAGTTGCCCCCACTCATCATACATTTTGAACCCAAAGTGCTTCCAACCTTTTTCATGTTTATCAAAACGTAGGTGTACATTTTTCTAAAATTATCTACTATAATCTAGTGAAACCTAATTTAAAAATAACTATCCATGTAAATTAAAACATATATATTACAAGTATTGACTCTAATATGTGGTCTTAAAATAGTGACTCTCAAAGCATAAAATTTAAAGGAATTAGAAGAGTGTGTAAAAGTATGCAACATTTTTATTAGTTTTGCATTTAAATACATATAATGTTATATATATATGAGTCATATAATTTAAATGTATATGTAATTTTTTTTAGTTTACAAGTGTAATGGAAACTCTTTGTTATTATTGTCTAGGGCAACTGAAAATCACAAGACGCCTCTAAAAGGAATGTTATATCTACAAAAGATTCACAAAAAAGCTTTAACACAATAATATGTCAAAATTAATTATTTGTCCAATTAAATAAATTCTTGCTTTTCTATGAACGGACAAATTATGTTGGCATATTATAGCGAGAAAGGTTTTATGTAAATGTTTTGTTAGATAACATTTCTGTAAATTTTAAACCAAATATAGAGTTCGATGTGAGGTGTACGCAGTTTGGCCCATATGTGATTTGTTTTAAAGTCGATGCTTTATTCTCTTATTTCAAAAAGAAAAGCCAACAATTTTTGTTCCATTGTACACTTACTTATTATACATCATTCTTCTTAGACATGTACGATGCATTAATCACTTTTGGAGAATGGTCATGGAATCACGTACGATTGTACATAGTCATTAGATTAACCTATGATTACAAACAAATTAAGAACATCACTTTATAGAGAATAGGTCGTCACATCAAGTTATTCTTCGACGTATAAAAGATGGCGTGCAAACCTTTTTTGTTTGTATTCATATATATAATTTCTTTCCGTGTCTCATTTCCCGCTTGTGGTATGTTTGTAACAACATTTAAGTGCTACATTATAACATCTTCCAATTTTGTATCTGTCATGAAGAAAACAAAGTAAAAAGATTAAAGTTTTTCCGATATTCAGGTTTATTCGAGGAAATTGAGTTTTGACTCACATGTACGCGGCGTAACCAATATATCCTTATGACCGTTTTCGATCATTTTCAAGCTATGCACATATCTGTATACAGTGAGGTTTGAACTCACGATCGCTTGTGAGGAGCTTAAGTGGCTTTTTACTAGATTATTTGGTGGTGTTAAAAACAAAGCAAAATCATACTAATGTTTTTGAATTGATTTTTTTTCGTAACATTAAATATTTGTGAAAATAAACGTATATAGTTTGGGGGTGAAAAAGTGGCAATAATGGAAGATAGGGTAGGGGAGAGGAGACAGAGGGTTGCTTTTAGGGTACTTGGAGGAATAAAACTGTCCCTCTACGAGGATTGGCGTGATCTCGTTACCTTTTGTCTTAATCCTTATTTTTTTTTCTCATTTCCAACAACCCCACTTTATTAAATACCGATCTTATATTTTCTTATATTTTGTTTTTTTCCATGTTTTTTAGGTGTTAATTGCTTGGCGTTTTTGAGGTAAAGAGAAGTCATTGCTAAGGACATTCATCTTGTATGTTCTTTTGGACTTTTGTAGTTGGTTTTTAAAGATAATAGTTGGTGTTAAGGAAGAGCATATGTGTCATGTGTGGTTATTATCATCAAAACTATTTAAGCATCACATTACTACTTTACATGCATTGCGCCCGATCAAGATTTTACTATTGAGGTTTTAATTTATCATGAATTCACGATTAACTCTATTTATGTGCCTGTCATTCTCTGTCGATCAAGTTATCACAATATTAACATTAGGTGTGCAACTAATAACCAAATTGTAGCCAACACTATAAACTCTAGATGTCTAAATTATAAATATTTTTATTTACTATATGTACGTGAAAAAAGGATATAATCATAAACACAAAACTCTAGATGTCTAAATTATAAATATTTTTATTTACTATATGTACGTGAAAAAAGGATATAATCATAAACACAAAAAGGTGAAGGTAATTGGCTTCAATAGTAATTGTCATGTGTAAAAGGCTGGGCCAAAAAAAACAGTGACCCAAGAAGAGTGTAGCTTTTAAGCTGAATGACTACGACTTTTTTGGTCAAAGTCGTACAAATCGTCTACCTTTAATTACAATAAAACCTTCGTTATTGGAACCAAAAGTCTACGTACTCTGCAATTAATCATTTATATTAGGGACAGAAAAGTGATTACATTGATACGTAAAAGTTCTTATTTGAGCAACCTTACTTTAAAGGCAGGCTACTTTCGCTAACAAGACCGGACGATCTATATTTTTTCTGCCACGTCAACTTTTTCTCTCCGACGACCTGACCTACATGCGACCTTTTAGTCACAGTAAAGCGACCTACACTAAAAAAAAACATACTCCACAAAAATATATATTAACTAATAAAACTCATACACAAAACACACACACAACATATGCATATTTCGATCGTCCTTGCGACTCATTCAACTAAAATAGAGATCGACGACCAACATGGAAGACCACCCCACAATAAGGGCGACCTACAAGACACCAAACGACCCACTCAGTTTTGTGCCTTAGTGTGGGCATCCTAACCAAAGTAGCGAAGATAAAACTTCAAAAGAAGATTAAATACAAATAAAACGAAATTTTAAGCTTTATATTTATAGAAAAAAATATTGAAAAAAAGATAATTAACTAAATAAATAACAAAATAATAAAAAAATAAAGTCCCTAAATACTAAATAATAATAATCCGGTTGCGAACTTGTCCAAATGCGGCGCATCCAATTAAGATGTTACGCATTTGTAAATGAGAATTTGGCGACCCATATAAATGTCAGATGAGATGTATTTGGGTCATTCCGATCAAACTTGTTTTGTTCTTCTTCTTGTAAACTCGCGTAGGTTTTCGGTCACGATTATTGTCCTCATCATCTCCCATACTTGAAAAGAATCCCCTCTCGAATTCTCACCATCAATAGCTTCATTTATCTTAAACATCTTCTCACAATGAACATTACCTTCGGCATATTTGCGCTTCACATCAACTCAAGAACCTTCATATTTCTTAACACGCCTACCATGCCCTCAACGATCAACCTGTGACCCTAAACGTCGATTATGTACTATTTATCAACGATCACCAAATCTTCAATCAATACTTTCTTTGTTCGCCGTTGAAAACTACATTGGACTCTTGATAATCATATTCAAAATTAAACTATAATCAAAATCACAAATCTTTGTACCTTTAATAACTTCGAACTCGGTAGCTTCAGCTTCCAGATTTTCTAAACCCCTAAACTCCTTTGTCTTCTCTGGCACTTTAGTGGAGACTTCCACACTAGTTGTATTAACTTCAAAATCACATTGATCCTCAACATCAATTGTAACATCTCAAAAACGGTTAAGTATTAAATTACAATTATACCATCAGATAGTTTAACTATGACTTTTATAAGTTTAAAAGGCTTCACGTGATTGGTTAGTCAAACCCAATAATCAACTATAAGTATAAATATTATTTAATGATTTTAGAAAGTATTATTTGTAACAAATAAGAAGATAAAGGATTTAAGGGACCTTAGATGCCAATTAGGCAAGCTAATAACTACCTTTTGCCTAGAAAAATCCTAAGCATTCTAAAGTCTTCCATAAGACTTCTAATGTGTTCATGGGTGTGTATGAGTGACGAGCCATGAAGAAGATGAGAAAAGACAAGGATTTTCTAGAGAGCAATTTAATCGTAATTATTGTTCTCAATCATGGTACAAGTCCCTAGCAATGATTCCCACAAGTAAGTAATCACATATCTTGAGTTTAATTAGTGAATTATAAGTTATGATTCATCTACCCGTTCTCGTCCATCCGTTGGACACTATCGTAAACGACACTAAACGCAGTAACTTTAGGACGAATTGAATTTTTCCATTTGACGACGACGGTATCGTATCCTCGAATAGTCCCCCCCCATTTCTTTCTCAAAGTTAGCAATAACCTCTAACCAAAACGCTTTTTTCATGTCTCATGTGCCTTAGTTCTCCATCGCCATGCACCAAGTTGTACACAACGTGATCTCTTCTGTTGTTGTCCATGGTTGTGACGTTTTTGCCTTTCCACGGCGATTTGAAGTGGAAACCATTGTGTGTATAGAAATTAGAAGTATAAAGATAGAAGTGGTTTGAATGTGTGTATAAAATGGTGTAATGAGTTGGGTATTTATAGTGATAAAGTATTTAAATTTTAAATTTTTAAAAAGTTTTTTTATTTAATCAAATATGATGCCTTTTCTTGCTTAAAGTACACACACGACGTTAGTTGTTGGAACAATCGACTCCCTCGACGACCGAACCACACCGACGCTGCCACTATGGTGGCGACCGACAAGGTCGTCGGTCGACCGAGTCGGTCGTGCTTCCGTAGTGCACAGCCTTAATTAATAAAACTCATAACATATGCATATTCGATCGTCCCTGCGACTCATTCAACTAAAATAGAGATCGACGACCAACATGGAAGACCACCCCACAATAAGGGTGACCTACAAGACACCAAACGACCCACTCAGTCGTGCGCCTTATTGTGGGCAGCCTAACCAAAGTAGTGAAGATAAAACTTCAAAAGAAGATTAAATACAAACAAAAGACACATTTTTTATTAATTATCAATGATCAAAAGATTAAAAGTTTACGAAATTCTAAGCTTTATATTTATAAAAAAAAGTTTATTGAAAAAAGATAATTAACTAAATAAATAACAAAATAATAAAAAATAAAGTCCCTAAATACCAAATAATAATAATCCGGTTGTGAACTTGTCCAAATGCGACGCATCCAAGGGAGATGTTACGCATTTTTAAATGAGAATTTGGCGACCCATATAAATGTCAGATGAGACGTATTTGGGTCATTGTGATCAAACTTGTTTTGTTCTTCTTCTTGTAAACTCACGTAGGTTTTCAGTCACGATTACTGTCCTCATCATCTCCCATACTTGAAAAGAATCCCCTCTCGAATTCTCACCATCAACAGCTTCATTTACCTTAAACATCTTCTCACAATGAACATTACCTTCAGCATATTTACGCTTCACATCAAATCAAGAACCTTCATATTTCTTAACACGCCTATCATACCCTTAACGATCAACCCGTGACCCTAAACGTCGATTATGTACTATTTATCAATGATCACCAAATCTTCAATCAATACTTTCTTTGTTCACCGTTGAAAACTACATTGGACTCTTGATAATCATATTCAAAATTAAACTATAATCAAAATCACAAATATTTGTACCTTTAATAACTTCAAACTCGGTAGCTTCAGCTTCAAGATTTTCTAAAACCCTAAACTCCTTTATCTTCTCTGGCACTTTAGTGGAGACTTCCACACTAGTTGTATTAACTTCAAAATCACATTGATCCTCAACATCAATTGTAACATCTCAAAACTGGTTTTTAAGTATTAAATTACGAGTATGCCATCAGATAGTTTAACTATGACTTTTATAAGTTTAAAAGGCTTCATGTGATTGGTTAGTCAAACCCAATAATCAACTGTAAGTATAAATATTATTTAATGGTTTTTGAAAGTATTATGCGTCACAAATAAGAAGATAAAGGATTTAAGGGACCATAGATGCTAATTAGGCAAGCTAATAACTACCTTTTGCCTAGAAAAATCATAGGCATTCTAAAGTCTTCCATAAGACTTCTAATGTGTTCATGGGTGTGTATGAGTGACGAGCCAAGATAAAGAGGAGAAAAGACAAGGATTTTCTAGAGAGCAATTTCATGGTAATTAGTGTTCTCAATCATGGTACAAGTCCTTAGCAATGATTCTCACAAGTAAGTAATCACATATCTTGAGTTTAATTAGTGAATTATAAGTTAGGATTCATGTACCTAAATTTGGGATTTTTGGGTAATTGTTGTTCTAAAGCAAGAATTATGGTGTTTATGAATATGGGTTAAGGCTGTATAATGATTTAAGTGAAAATTAGTATGTGAATTATGGTGTTTATGAATATGTTGTTCTAAAGCAATAAACATGGGTTTTGGTTATGGTTATGGGTGAGTTTAGACACCTTTGATTAGTATGTGAATTATGAGTATTTATATATGTGTTGGTGATTATTGACTAGGAGCAAGCAAAGGAGATAATGGTGACTTGTTGATAATATAGCTTGGATTCAAGGTAAGTAACCAAGTTATAATATGTTATGATATGTGAATGATCTTGTGTTTATGTATATTGATGGTTGACTGCTTAAGAGTTTAGATATAAAGACTTGAATTTGGAGATGGAACTAGGCTAGTTAAGTTTTAGTTAAGAAGATCTCTTGGTTTAGTCATGGGACTAATCAAGGTATGTATATGGTTTATGACTTGATGTAGTTGATATGTTAGTTTTGGTTAAGAAGCTTTGTTGCAAGTTTATTGATGGCTAGTTGTTATGGGTGCTAAAGAGTATGTAGATGATAAGTTCAATGTTTATGATGTATATGTATGCATTGGATTATATCATGTGTGATAATATATTATATCCGGTTACTCACTAAGCTTTGTACTTATGGTTTAGTTGTTTAACCATTTTTGTAGGTACTTAAGTGAAGAAGGTAAAGCTTGAGTTAAGCTTAGGATTGGAAGTCGGTTTGTAGAAGTACTTGGAGTATACCTATGATATTTATATTAGATGTCGAGCTCGATTCAATGTTAAAACCTACAAGTGTTTTAAATGGTTTGTAAATGTGGTTTAAAGGGTCTCATGTACGGAATTTTATTGTTGTGTAATTGTGCTTCATGCTATATGGTATTGTAAAGTGGTAGGTCAAAAATGGGTGGTTTGGCAAACAAACACCCGTCATTTGTAAGACATTTACGTGGGTGTGGAGTTGAGTTGAGATCATGAATGTTATGAAAGTGGTTTAATATGATGTCTAAATGTATTCTAGAAGTTCTGTCTAAATGTATTTTGGAAGTTCTTGTATTGTGTCGAGTTTCAAGAGTCGAGTTTGTAGTCAAAAAGGCAAACCGGGTGAGTTTGTGCAGGCCAGAGGCCTTCGACCGCCGACCGGGTGATGGTGAGTTAATTAAATACAAGAATACATGCTGAGGCGTTGCTAAGCCAAGACTCTACCATTCTAGTACTAAGATATACGAACTAAGATATACAAACTCTACATCAAACTCTTTCTTTTTCTTTTCTATTTTTTTTATTTTTTTATTTTTGAATAAACATAATACATAACTTGGGGTTTATAAACACACCCCTACACTTGAATTTTTGCGAACTCATTACAATTGACTAATTACAGACTCGAATTAAAAGGATCAACAAAACATGGAGTGTATTAAGCACTAATGGGGGAAATAGGTGACTTCTTCCCCATTTATTCATAAAATAAAAACTACCATGATTCCCAATTGTCTCAAAACTGTATACACTAATAAATGACTCAACTTAGCAACTATGTACTCCTGCAATAATTAACTGGGTTTACAATGGTGATAACAATAATGTACTAAAAATGAGTACATACAAGGGAGGCTAAGGCGATTTAGGTGTAACTAATGGGTATGGGTGTAAACAATGCTCTTCATTAATAATCTGGAATCCACCAGAAGATTACGAGAATCGTGAAAAGGATAGGCTCGGAGGGGTGTACTAGGGGAATCCTGCACTAAAAATGAGTGCATGCCAAGGGTGTGGGATAGTTATATGATCGGGGAGACCATAATAACAAATACAAGTTTAAAACAGTGTTTGTCCTAGTGCCTCTTATCATTTAGCAAATCCTAATCACACAAGTGCGATCTCATTAGCGGTCTCGGGATGAATCACAAAAACAAGTTCTAGAATTTAATACACTACCAGTACACTCTCATATAGTTTTTACCGATACCAATGCTCCGGAAAAGGGGACAAAATCACACATGCACGATCAAATACATGAACGCGACACATGAAGTTGCTCAATCTTTAACTCCAGAAAGCTAAAGGTAAAACTATCTTAGGTATCAAAGATAGATACCTAAATTCCTAAAGATCTAGGGGTGAACCTCATATTTTTTGGGTGAAATATTTAAAGTGGTAAGGTTTCTGTGCTAGTCATATATTTTCTATCCATGAGACGCTAACCATACTTAGTTTTCATTGGTATGTGCCATAAAAAGTTTTAAATTTGGGTCAAAATTACCTTCTACGCTATGTTTAGGTATATTACACATCATTTTAACGACAAAGCAATTGCAATTGAAGGAATAGTTTCTAAGGCTTATTTCCCCTACACTTATTTTAAACATTGTCCCCAATGTTCTTAAAAGTACCCGTTAAACGAATAAAGGGAAAATAAAAAGACGAAAGAAACTAGTACTCCCCTGGTTTGCTCAATAATGGAGAAGAAACATATGATAACCGGTTAAATCGTCATCCAAGAGTCGTCCAAATGAAACTCCAAAGCTTATTCTCATCAAATATAACCTGCAAATCAAACACAAGAAACAACTATACCTAGCGTAAAATCGGCGGGATAATAATATATACAACGATATGATTAGGGTTTTGACACTACGAAAGCGGTAAAGATAGGAAGAATGTGCTAAATAAAATCGTGGTTTTCTGCAAGGATAAGGAAAATTACAAATTCTGAAAATTATACAAAATTAATTTTTTTTAAATAATAGAAAATTCGAATTTTCACAAGTCTGGAGACGTGACGCCGTCAGAAATCCTGACATCGTCTACAGACACTATGAAAAATTTCACATTCGTTTTCTTGGAAAAAATTTCTACACGCAATTCTATTAGTTATTTCCTGCAAAAATACTGCATAAACCATGAAAATTATTAGCACAAACATATGACTCTGACAAACATGACACAAGACGCGAATTAATCTGAATAATTTATTTAATATGTTTGAAAAGGTTCTTATAAACCGGATATTTTATCCCGTACACTTATTTTATGCAAAATACATTTGATTGAAATTAAGACGAAGTTAAAGACAAAACAAGGCATGATCACATAATTCAAACATATAAAAACAAATGATAAGGAATTAAAACACACATGACACTCCTAAAATGTATGAAAATAAAAGATGATTGGGTTACCTTCCAAAAAGCGCTTGTTTTTGTTCGAGTCACGAGCCACGGACTCTTCCTTATTTTAACAGTAAATAGGTGGGTTCCCCTTACACTTATGGTCTTGTGCGGGGTGTGTTTGGTTGTGTGCTAGTAATTAAACAAAAAAAATTTGCTTAAAGGAAAAGTCTTAAACCTTAGTTTGGGAAATATTTTCATAAGTTTTCTAAAGTCTACTTGAGGACAAGTAGGATTCAAGTGGGGGGATATTTGATGACATCAAATAATGTCTATTTTATAGCATCATTTATCTCGGCTATATTGCTTATTTTACCTTATTTATGTATGGATTGGTACTTAATTGCTTATATCTGTTATTTGCACTAAATATGGAGTAATTGGTGAAGATTAACTAAAAGGCACGCATTTTAGAGCTTAAACGAAGAAATCTTAAAGACTGCTGATCTGACATATAATACGCCGTATCTATCAAGGAAGATATGGCGTATCTGTGCTTTGACTTCACAAGCAACCACGAAGATATAAAGACCAATACGCCGTATATAGAAGACCCAATACGACGTATCAAAGATCAAGTATTGGAATATTCTGGAATATTAAAATCATGGTCCCCACTCCAAGAAAACTCCAATAGGCCGTATTGAACCCTTTCAATACGGCGTATCGACCGAATTCTAGAGGCTATAAATACCGAACCCTAAATACAAATTTAGTGTGCAATTTACATACCGAAGACTGAGAGAAACGCAGTAACCACCAGGTGTAAGTTTTTAGAAGAAAATAGGAGCTACGAAGGTCATGCAACACCCTTTGTCACACCCAGTTTAAGGTGGAAACACGAGGTGCGGCGTTTCGAAGACATCACATAAGATAGTAGATTGCACCATCATTTGTTACAAGAAAAATTAATTTACAATGTTATATGAAATACAATCCTTAATGGAAGAAAAACACTTGTCTTTAGAAAAGCCTCATGGCAATTGGATAACTTTAATTTCAAGTACTTTGATTTGTAAGAGCTGATCACCTGAAAATGATACTCGAAAATGTCAACATAAAATTGGTGAGCTCGTAGGTTTAGAGTATAAACCCAGTTGCTATTCCAAAATTTGAGTAGGACAATTGTGCAATATAATAGCGGAGTGCAAGCAGTATACATAGCAATCCAATATCATTCATAGTAGTCTTAGCATATCATAGCAATTAGATCATACCAACCATTCAACAATGGTCCAAGCGCTTATAGTCCTCCGAACCTATCGCCTACCAGCTGGAGGTACACAGGTCGGCTTAATAGTTCTTAGTTATGTACCCAATAACATGCATGAACATATATATCAGGATTCACATACGCAATTATATGCATGTAGCATTGTCCAAAAGCATAGAATTAGTTTTAGCACAGAAGTAAAACAGTTTGGAATAAATTGAGTATCATTTTCCCCTAAAGAAAATAGTTTAAAAGTGGGGCTACGAGAACTCCCCTCAAATAGAAATGAAAGTAGCTGAAAATAGATGATCACAGAATGACGTGCAACGGTACCCGGCCACGACCTATTAACGAAATTTTATTTTAGAGATATGCTATATGAAAATGAAATAATGTATATGTGTTTGTAAAAGAATTTGTATAAATGTTGTAAAAGGTTTTTGTATCTTCGTTGTGTGGTGATTGATAAGTTTGACTCGATGAATTTATGTCAATGTACGATGTATATATATATATATACATATATATATATATATACATATATATATATATATATATATACATATATATATATATATATATATATATATACATACATATATATATATATATATATATATATATAGAATCCGGATCGATTGAGAAGGTTTTTATTTTGAGAAGATTGAGAAGGTTTTCAAAAATGATAGATTTTTAACTTTGATTCAAGATTTTCAAGCGTAAAACTCATTTTAATTTGATTATAATTCAAAATGTGTAAAAAAATTCGAATCAATGTTAAAAAATCTCTCGTTTTTGCAATATAAGTAAAATACTGAATCTTCTATACAAATTTAAGGAATCACTACCATAACTCGATTTTAGCATTGATTTGTGAATCAAATTTGTGATTTATAGCTTTGATTCACTATTAAATGATGTTTACTTGTGAATCAAATCAAAAAATATGAATCAATTTGCTCAAATGTAGATTTCTCAATCTTCTCAAAATAAAAACCTTCTCAACGGAACCGGAGCCTATATATATATATATATATATATATATATATATATATATATATATATATATATATATATATATATATATATATATATATATGGGAAGGTTATTGTAGTGTAGTAGCTTAAAATTGTTAAAATGAGAAGTGATCATGGTAAAACAAACACCTCTTTATTTTTATAAAAAGGCTGGAAGTTATCTAGACAAATAAGGAAGTATATATACCCCCTTATATTAGTATTTGTTCCAAACTAAAACACACAGTTATTGATATCATCGAAATTTTGTCTGCTCCTCCCCTCTCTTCCTGGTTCGACACAGCCACCTCCACCACCATCAAAACATTATCAAAATTTCCATCAACCACTTCCAATCACTCCTACATTACCTATATATTAACCTTTATTAATCCTTATAAAATAAAACAACATGCAAGAAGTTTTTCAAGAATCTTGATTTTAACTAGTTTTCATTAATTTTGGATAAAGATTAGGCATCAAGGGTTTGAAAACTAGTGTTATTGTAAGGTTTCAATCAATAAAAAGTTAGGGTTTTGTTGAATTGAGTGTGTTTGAGGTTTCGGCTAACAAGGGAAAACAAAGAGGTTTTTGTTTGTGATCTTTTCTTTCAGCCCCCGCATTCTCCCTTGTTTAAGTACTTTCAAACCCTTTGTGTTTGATTAATTTATATATGTTATGGAAATGTTTTTTTTACGTTATTTGGTTGTTTTTTGTTTTTTGTTTGGTTTTGTTTTGTTTTTGTTTTTTTATAGTGTTTAATTTTATACTTAGAATCTATGGATCGTTGTGCATGAAGTGTTGTTGAGGTTGGATTTATAGTTTGAGATGATTAGTAGATGGAGTTAGGCTAGATAGAGGTTATTGTGAAGCATTTGTGTTGAGAAAAATGAAGTTTGAAGGGGTTTAAAGCTACCCATGTAGACCAGAAACTTTAGGGCTGATTTTGACTAAGTTAAAAAATTTAAATCTGATTTTAGGCATAAGAATATAGTAGAGGATGTCTGTAGCTTCGATTCGATATATGGATCGTTTGATAACTCTTAAAAACGAAGTTTTTAAGGCTAACGGAAGTTTGGAAAATGTTTAAAATAAATTCTGCACTTTTCTTTTATAAATAGTTGCTGCAAATTAAAAAAGGGTATTTTCGTTATTTTCTGTGTCGTTTTGTGTCTCGGGTAAAATGAAAAAGTTATTTAAAATGCCGTTTTATCTTTCCGCGAGGATATCTAAGTCCAAAACGCATATTAACGGGTCAAAAAGCTTAGAAATAAATACTACATTATTTTAAAAAAAATATGGTTTGTGCAGCATTTTGTAAGAGTATTTTCATCATGTTCGGTCGAGTTTTGGGTCTCGGGTATAACTGAAAAGTTGTCCAGAATGTCGTTTTTGTCAAACGTTAGAATACTCCATATTTAATAACGCATTTTGGCGGGTCGTTTTTGATAAGTCAAACTTAGGAAAAACATATACTTTAAAAAGTCAAATTTGGTAAAAATTTAAGAGTGATCCTTGGCGTAGTAGAGACCGTTTGAACTTGAAATATTATAACGAGGACTATTTTATAACAAGTAAGTCATACTTAAGCTTTCGGTTGTGTCTAAAATCGAATTGGGTATAATGAGTTAGAGTATGGATGCGTTTGGATGGTTGATTGTTGTTAATAAGGTCTGGATTATTTGATGGGGTTGTATAAATAAGTTCAAGGTACATGTGTCGAATTGGATAGAGCCATATCTCCTCCGGATGAGTGAGATATGACCGATTTACGAAAACTAGTCAGTTCTGAACTACTGTTTGAAAAAGGGATTTAACTCTAGATTTTTGCACTAAAGTGCTGGGTTTTTAAAACATGGTTAAACACTAGACATCATAAGCTTTCATCTCTCTTTGGATTCAACTTGATTGCTATTATAGAATAGGATTTATGGCCAAAACCGTAAGTGTT
Source organism: Tanacetum coccineum (assembly GCA_026074375.1). Lineage (NCBI taxonomy): Eukaryota > Viridiplantae > Streptophyta > Magnoliopsida > Asterales > Asteraceae > Tanacetum > Tanacetum coccineum. Next base: position 32,233 of record BQNB010007723.1, on the reverse strand, counting down.
AGGAATTCAGCGAACTTTCTGTTTTGAGTTATGATTAGTAAAAACTCATTTCCCGTGGATTGGTAAATGGTTTGATTAAAAGGCCTAATGTTCTGGAAACTAGACTTAAGTATCTTTCCAGGGGTGAAAGCCCCATCTTTGTATCTTTTATAGGTTAAGAGATATGGTCTTGTAAAGTTGACTAAAATTCAGCAACATAGTTTTACGCCTTTTCTTGACAAATAAAAGTGCGGCCACATAGTAATAAGATAAGAATCGCTAAGCGAGACTTAATAGACACTTAATGTAGTATAAGTGCAGGTGGTATACCAATTTTGGGATAAAAATACTTCGGTTAAGTAATAATGCAATGCCGTGCATATCTTGAAGACATATCTCATAATCATGTGTTTATTTTTACGTATTGGTTTCTTTATCATACTAAGTCGCGTCACGCCTTTTTAGGTGGTGCTTAGGCGTACTTTTCTCTCATCCAAAGATTCATCTACTTCTGATCTCCTTGCTAATACGGTGAGTTCATAGCCCCACCTTTTCTCTTTTAATGGTTTTCATAAACTGTTTTCGGGGTGAGAATACATGCTCGTTTTACCAAGTAAACTTATTGATTTCTACTACTTAAGCGTTACGTGACTATCTTTACAAAAGTTTTTACTTGCTTACTACATGACTTCTAAAACATGTGTGATACATGGTTGTTTCTTATGAACTGATTTAAAGCTTGATTTGTTTACTACATCATTTGAGATCATTATATTCCTATATATGAAAACCGTGAGTTTTGAACACATTACTTGTTTTACTTTGGACGCAAGTGCTTTTCAAATTGTATGCTATCCAGATTATTGCCTGAATATTATTGCCTAAGTCCTTTATCTGCTACTTAAGCCCCCTGTTTATCATGAACCGTCAGTTGCTATTGTAGTGAGCGCGAATGTTGTGGATAGATCTAACGGGACTGACAATCCCCGTCTACTTTTCCGGACTTTATGGTTTTTAGATAACCATGTGACGCATTTAACATTTGAGGTATCCTTGGGGTTATAGCAGTATACCCTACTTTTATTGGGGCAAAAATCTTGTTAAGGTGTCGGTGTCATGAGCTTAGCGCAATAATATATATATTCCATTTAGACTTGGTGAATTTGTTTCTCTTGTCTACATTACTTTAATCTTGTGGTCCACTACTAAGCATACTTGATTTATTAAATTACTACTTGGATTTCGATAACAATTCTTCTAAATGTTGTAACGCTACTTTTCTTACCGAAATATTACTTGATTTATTTCAATACTGTTTTTACTTAAATCTATGAATTCACCAACATTATTGTTGACGTTTTTGCATGTATTTTCTCAGGTTATCATTATGCTAGCTGAGCATTGGGAGCATTTGGATGCGCGGATATCAAAACTTTAAAGGCTTGGTTTTTCTTCACATTCGATATTCATTTTTCTTTAAATATACAAATGAGTCATGTTTGAACTCTTGCAATTCTTATTAAAATTATTGGGACCTGAATTTACTCTGATTTATTTAAATCGAATGTGACATTTTATTAAACGTCTCTTTTGAGGTCGTTTTCTGTAACTTGTGTGTATGAACTATGAAGTAGCACCCCAAGTGGTATATCCGCTGCGTTGTTGTGATTTTGGGGGTGTTACATCACACGAGTTATTAACGGTATGTTTCAGATATTAATCATATGCCTTATCTCATGCATGGGTTCATATATATCATAGATATAACTATGATACATAGCCATATGGACATAATTCTACGTAGCGTAAACTTAGCAAAATGAGTGGGAAAGATGGAAAAACATGTCACAAGGTAAATATGCTTCCTTAAACAACTTATTTTTGATTTTTTTTTAAATGTGTTTATGTACTACAACTGATAGAAATGATATTTTTCTTCCTTTTCTGATACCTGATGTTGTGGGTATACCTAATTTATAAATTGTTTCTTGCTGCAGCCGTATCTCAGTTATCGGGTTTCCCGCAAGCTACTTACGTTAGTCGCAGCTAAAAAACAAACGCAAATTCTGATGTCTTTAACAAATACTTCCATCTTTGTGCGCGGAACGTTAAGCCATGATGTTTACCCGATTTATCCCAAGTTACAAATGGTAGCAGCTTCGGTACCAAAAAGCATCTTGATTGCGACGTTTTTAAAAAATACTCTCAGCTATGTGCACGAAATGTGACACCACGATTTATTGCTAACTCTTCGAAAGTTGTAGTCGTCAACAGTGTTGGAAATGTGCAGACTCTAGACAATGAGCCGACAAGCTCATCGTCTCCCGTCACTAAAGGTAGTTAGTTTTTTTCAAATTTCCTGATTGTATACTTACTGTTACCTCTTTATCTTCAGGTTTTTTATTGTTTTCTTTGTTCGTGCACATATTCTACACGTGCCGATACTTCTTCTTCAAACCACCGGAAAAGAACACGTGAACAGACTCACCCAAGACTATCCGCAAGCGAGGAAGTAACTTTTTTAGAAGGTGCTAATATAAACAACGTTGGAAATACGCAACCTATCCAAAATGGGATTACAAACTCAGTATTCCCCACCACCGTAGGTAATTCTCTGTTTTCTAATTTCCTAATTCTATGCTCACCTTTAGCTGTCGGTGTCCACTTTCTTTGAGTCATTTCCTTTGTCTACGCATAGATTCTAGCCACGTTGGTACCTCAGTTTCAACACAGCGTAAAAGAACACGTGAAAACGTTCAAGAAATATCACTGCCGGCTGAAGACGCTTCCTCGAAAAGGAGACGAGGCCCTACTACATCTGTTGGGAACAGACGACCTCGTAGATCTGTATGTAACAGTGAGGAAGGCTGCAGTTTTTCTAACAGTGGAGGTAAACGTTTGCTTAACACCTTAACCTGATTATGTTACTTGATTACTCGGATCTGTTACCAGCGGAGTGATACATTATCATTCTCATGTCAAAAAGTATTGCTTTATCTCATAATACCAGTCCCTTTTATATTAGCGGTAAATTAAATGTTATAATTCAGCAATAGTAACGTATAAACTAATAATTCCCTGTTACACTTGCAAGTTTTCCAATATATTTCTAGCTTATAAGTGTCGAAGAGAAAAAAAGAAGAAAAAAGGCTCTCACTAAAAGCATAAAGATTTAGATCATAGATAGCAAATTTAACCAATTTGGACTAATCTTTTAAGTAAAAGGCTATAATCGGTTTCTTCAAATTTGTACGAAGCAATTAGCCACCATGCCTTGTTATAATCAAAGAATTCAGATCCGGTGGTCTAGGTAGCTCAAAGATGGAAGTAGTCATGATTTCACCAACACCCTCTCCATGTGTGGAGAGGGTTTAAATAGTTCTTATAAAAATGCCCCATAAAACAGGCTATGGTGTGGGCTTACAGTGGGTAAAGACCCGGCCCACACCATAAATCATACTATTACTAATAAAAACTATGAGCTATGCTAAATATAAGAAAGCATGGGGTGACCGAGTCTTTTTCTTAATCCTAACAATCTCCCCCTAAGGGAGGTCACCCCAGAAAATACAATTTGAATTTTAGCATTCTATGAGTTGTTCTTCTGACTTTAGCTCGTATACTTTGATTCTTCATTCATTGACTTCATTGTACATCTTGTAGTGGTCCTTGAGCTTTGTTCCTTAGACTTGTGTGATCTTTGAGCTTTCTTTGAGATCATCAGCCACAGTAAATCTCTTAATCATCCTTGTTGTGAAGTATTGCCTCCATGTGATGTTGTGACCTTCGGACCGGCATGCTCACACTTTTCTGGATCATGATAGCAAGCATCAGAGTAGCGGAAGCTGTGTTGTAAGTCTTTCAGCTATCATGATGTCTTTGATTAGGAATATGAAGTGTGAGCATGGGGTTGTGAATTGACATGTCTTTGTCCAGCAGCTGCTACCGTCGGGATTCCTGCAAGTATATGTTAGTAATAAACACACGAAAGTGTCTTTGTTCACTTTCGTTGAATAAGGTTGCAAGAACCACGGTTCCCCGTTTGTCAGTATAAATACTGCTTGTGATCAGGTAGAACTCCAAAGAATCACCTTGACAGGGTTTCGCAGCTGCACTAGCCGTTCTCAAACCGGAGCGTCTCAAAGTAGACAAAGCACATAATGAGTGAACCAGTGGATTAAAACCCACTGATTAATGAGAAATTGATTTGAAAATCAGTCGCGTGTCACTCTGGAAAGAGTTTTGTGACACATTGAGAGTTTTATGATCTAAAGATCAGTTTTCATTAGAAACACATTTGTTTTGAAAGATGTTCACAATCGATGTGCTAGGAAATCTGTTGTTGAGCACATCAAAAGGTTTTTTCCAAAATGATTCGTCAATTCACTGCCTGGAACAAGTGTGATTCATAAATAATCGCACCATCGTTTCTTTCCAGTTGTCACAAGCTTGATCCTCAAGAGGATCTCACATGTCACCTACCAAGAGCTTGTGTTGGAAACACGAAAAGTGTCGGTCACTTCCAAAGTTGTAACAAGTCTTAGCTCGTAGTTAGTATAAGGATTATATTATCGATTTTGCGGTATGCGAGAAAACTTTCCGGAACGCATTAAATAATAATAAACACTCTGATATGGAAAAGACGAATCAAAAGTGATTTTCTTACGAAATTCAAGACTCTCTCAGCACCCGGTTAAAACGTAACTGTTTCACGCAAAATAATAACGAAGTCAACTTTTAGCTTTTATGCCACTATAGCTGACCAAAATCAATAGTCTCGATAGAAAATTATCATATTTTATAATATCTTAACGTCCCTTCCCCCAATCCATGTAAATAAGTTACCGGTTATCAAAAGTACTTTTATGCGCTTAATGACTCAAGTTCTTAGGCATTTATGGGTAAGTTTGTGGTAGTGTATTTTGAGGATATCTTGATTTATAGCCTAACAGAGGAGGAACATTTAGGTCATCTACGAAAGGTTATAAAGGAGTTAGATGATAATGATTTGTTAGTTAACTTAAAGAAGTGTACTTTCCTTACTATTAAACTCTTATTTCTTGGTTACATTGTGAGTTCGGATGGGTTCATATTGGCGAAACAAGGTTCCAGGCGACGTTAGACATTGTCTGAAGTTAGAGGTTTCATGGCGTTGGGAAAAACTTTTTTATAGGGAGGTTTGGAGGAAATTTTAAGTTGCATAGTGGCACCAATTACCAATTGTTTGAAAAGGGTCCGTTTCAATGGACTAAGGAGGCGGAGGAGAGCTTCAAGATTATCATACAAAAGTTGAAAACCACACCGGTACTTTCTTTACCTAACTTTGATAAAGTTTTTGTGTTAGAATGTGATGCTTGTGGAACTGGGATTGGGGCTATTTTGTTACAAGAAGGGAGGCCTGTAGCGTTTCATAGTGAGAAATAAAATGAAGCTCTACAAAAGTGGTCAACTTAGGAACAAGATTTGTATGCGGTTGTTTAAGCTATGAAGAAGTTGGGCGCATTACTTGATTGAATGAGAGTTTGTAGTTTATTCGGATCATCAATCTCTTAAATATTTTCAAAATCAAATGCATTTAAATAAGATACATGCATGGTGGGCGAGTTTCTTAAAAAAATTCAACTTTGTGATCAAGCATAAATCGGGTGCAAGAAATAAAGTGGCAGATGTATTGAGTAGAAAGACCACTTTATTGGTGACCATTAGTAACGAGGTTGTAGGTTTCGATTCATTTAAGGAATTGTATGCAAGTGATAAAGATTTTGGTAACTCTTGGATGGAGCTTGAAACCAAGCAACATCGGGGTGAGTTTCTTTTTATTGATGTTTTTTTATTTAAAGGTAATCATTTTTTTTTACACTATTTTGATTCTAGAGATTGGGTACATATTTGATTTTATATACTATTTCAAGGTCATTTAACCTCTTAAATCATGCAAATATTCCCAGATTATGTGCTTAATCGTTTGTTTTTAGGTTTTTAGCACTTGGATGGCATTTGGAGGAAATACACAAGACTTAGGCTCATTTGGAGAAGAAACAGACAAGACTACGGGCCTTCACCTAATCTCTGAAAGAATTGTGCAAACGTTGTGTGAAGATGGAGTTTGCAGGCATAATGGACGTAGTCCTTGTACTCATCTATCTACTGATCCGGCGTCAGGAAATTGACGACGGAGTCACGACGTAACCCGACTCAAATCAGACCTAGAAGATTCTATCTTGTGACGGCGTCCTGACCATAACTTGACGCCGTCGCGACGATTTCTCTATATATACAAAACCGAATTTAGGGTTTTAAGTGTGTAACTTTGTATAACTTTTGGGAGCCGAACACTAAGTATATTGTCAGCTTTTAGGCCGACTTTAGGGCCGCAAAACCCTATTGTAAATGACCTTAATCCATGCTTTAATCAAGTAAAATTATCTATCTTTAATCATGTCAATATGTCGTATTGTTGTTGTTTGATTGATTTATGTTCTTGCTTCTTTTTTTATAAATTGTTAGGCTACTAAACCCTCCTTTATGTATTTGCTTATGATTGATGAAAGGTAGATTTTGTAGTATTCTTTTTACTGGTGCATTCTTGGTATGAGATGTGGCATCAGGCATTTAAAAAACTAGCCATAAGATATTAAAGTGGGGATAGACGGTCTGGGTAAACCGCCGTGTGTTATAGAAAGGATCCATACGGTATACAATATTCATACTACCTTACCCATAATATGCTTGATCGCCTTTAAGATTTTTTAGTTGCATTTAATATACTCTTAGGGCTTTGTACTAGTCTTCATCTACCTGATTTACGTTTCCTTAACGGCCATAAATAAATGCGGCGGGTTAGTGTATTCGTTTCATGACTTAGGAAATACTTACACGATCATCACGAGTGTGACAAGGGCCCCCCAGGGGGGGGACCCATGGGGGCCAACAGGATCTAGGAGAGCAATCTAATGGGTAATGCATGATTAAGCAAATACATTATTTTATCATAAACTTATCACCAGTAGTATAGATTATAATTAGTTTATTAATTAGTTAAACAAACCAATCTCTTAAACCATTGATTTATTGCTTTTTATAAATATAAAATAAATACAATTTAGTCTCATTTTATTCCCGTTAAATCTCGGATACGGCTTGTTCGAGCACTTCCCAACCTATTCCCCTAGAGAACTGATAACAACCCAAACGTCTTGCCTATATTAACACTACAAGGATAAGGTACACGCCTGGGAGTTGGAGAACTCGTGTTTTGTCCTGTTCGAGTCCTAATGGGACTACCCAACATCAAGTTTTTGGCGCCGCTGCGTGGGGTAAAGTTAGGTTCCGAACTTAGTTTAGCTTAGTTCTACTCGCTTGAATCCTTTCAAGTGAGATTTTATTTTCGTTATATTAGCTTCTTGTAGTCTATGTTTTCTTTGTGTTATTTGTTTTGTAAATCATTCTCGTCAACCACCATGGAAGATGGGAATCCTATTCTTACTCTTAGAGATTAACCAAACTAGCACGAGGGCTTATTAGGAATACAATTGACTTCTCTCTCCGTAAGGGATATGTGGTACCTCTTCGATCTGACACCATTCGGTTGGTGCAAAACGGATGCTCATTCCACGGAATTCGGTCTAAGGATCCAAACCAACACCTCTAGGATTTCTTAAAACTTATCGGATCCACTTGACCTTGCGTTGCAAATAAGGGGAATGGAACGCGCCTTCGTTTATTGTAATTTTCCCTTTGCGATTATTCAAGCTTAGCAATAGCTTGAACGCTCTTCCAGCAGGCGATCCATCGTCTCCACATGGTAGGATTCTTATATCGTTTTCTTGCTCAATTCTTGTACTTCAGGGAAAGTTAGAGGCACCGCAAAACTCCGCAATGATATTCCTTATGTTCCAAACAACAGCAGGAGAAATCTCTCTAGAGCATGGATTCGTTTTAAGGACTTACTCTAAAAAATCCCTCATCATGGGATGAACCTTTGGCTCCAAGTCTAAATCTTTTATGACCATGGTCACTCCTCCACAAAGACGAATACGATTTGACCATATTCGTCGATGTAAGATTTCATGACAGGAAAACGAAGAATCCTGTACGGTCATATTAGAGGACCTCGCGCTCCTTTGACAACAAAAGTTGGAACGACCAAGGGATTTCGGTTAATAAGACGGTAAGGAAATCTCCTTGCCTCAAGATGTCCTGAGTAAATCCGACCACCGCCTCATCGCAGCTCGAATATAAGTACAATGCTTGTTGGAATCCTACATTGCTTCCTATACAACCTACTCAACAGTGAACAAGATACTTTTTTCATGTGAGATCTGTAGTGCGTCCATCACGACACTCAGTACTTGCATGTTAAATTACTCGAGCAAGCTTTTGTTGATTATGCATCCTCGTATACTGACGAAGCGGGAGGTTGGGGGGAGGTAAGATGCTACTAATTTCAACCCGAGGCAAAACAAATAAATAAACCTTAGATACACCTGCCATCTATCTTGGAAAACTCACTCAAACCTTAGGTCGAGACAACCCTAAAATTCTTAAAATAATTTTTCAAACCCACCAAACCGGTTCCAACCCAACGATTTGATCCCGAACCGCTCCTTCAACAACAATCCTCAAATTTCTAACAACCAATCAAATCTCGAAGGATTGGTGATGAGGTGTCATTTTATACACTATTTCGGGGTCATTTAACCCCCTAAATCATGCAAATAATGCCAGATTATGTGCTTATCCATTTGTTTTTCAGGTTTTTAGCATTGGATGGAAATTTTGAGGGGATTACACAGTGACCTTGGGGCCTCATTTGGAGAAGAAACGGACAAGATTACGGACCTACACCAAAACCTTGAAGAAGTATTGCTTACAAAATATGGAGACGGCATCACAGGCATAAAGGAAATAGCCAGCTTAATGAGGATCTAGACACATCCACGTAGCGACGGCCTCTTCGTTTGTTTATCGTCAGGATTTCCATTGCGCGGACCCGTCATCGCAACGATATCTTCCTATTATACTAAACGATTTAGGGTTTTCAAGTGATGTACTTTGTATAACTTTTGCGGAGGAGACGAAACCCTGCTATTGTAGCAGCTTCATTGGTCATTTTTAGGGCCTCAAAACCCTATTGAACTACCCTTGAATCAATGTTTTAATTCAAGTAAGGTTATTTATCATTAATCATTCAATATGTCTATGTGTTATGTGATTGATTTATCTCTTTGCTTTCTTTATAACATGTGAGGCTAAACCCTCCTTTGTATTTGCTAATGATTGCATGAAAGCCAGATTGTAGATCCTTTTATTGTTGCTTCTTGATTGATGATTGTGCGCGTTTGGTTCTAGAAAACCAACTTTTGTCTGTATCGCTGTAGACACGTTAGGGAACGTGAGTGGTAAGGAAAGGATTACAATCGGGTTCGGTAACAGTTTTCATACTTACTTGCTCCTTTATTTGGTTGATCCCTCTTAAGATATTTCACATGCATTTAATGTACTCTTAGGGGCCTTGTAATATTCTTCATAGTACCATACTTGTGCATTGCTGATGACATCAAATAATGTCACATTTATACCATCATTTATCCCGAATAAACTAACTACTTTTGTATAATTATTGCAAGAATGTGTACTTAATTGTTTAAAAGTGTTATTTGTAGTAATTGAGGAGTGATTTGTGAAGACCTGATAAAAGGCGCATATTTTGGAGCTAAACAAAGATCATTTAAAGAGATTATCATTCTGACCAATACCGTATCCAGGAAGTCGATACAGCGTATCAGCGCCAAGTTCTTCACAAGGAAATGGTATTCACCAAATTCCAATACGGCGTATCACACAATCTTCCTTACGCCGATCCATGAAAGATAACTATTCAGAGATACGGAATGATTTATTTATTTTAGGAATGTATTATTATACTGATCATAAACTATGCGCGCCCACCCCACTCTCAAGGGATAAAACCCCATACGCGTATTGGCTTTAGCCCCCAATACGCCGTATTGGCCTAGCCCAATATGATGTATTGGTCTAGCCTAATACGGCGTATCCAGCCTTTTTCAAAGGTTATAACTAGAAGACTAAAAAATGAGTTTTCAGTGTGCAAAATCATATTCTTCATACCATACACATAAAAGACGCTTTTCTGAAGAGAAGAAGAGCAACCAAAGGTCAAGCATCGATCACGATTCCATAGAATACACCGTGTAATTTCCTTACTCTTGTAATCATTTAATTTTTTGTATGGTTTGGTAAAACGTTTAGTTTACCTTGGTTATTTGATCACACTTGTATAATTACAATGGTTATGGGCTAATACCCTTTGGTATTAGCTATCATAATGAAGATTTAATGTTTGGTTTGTTCTAAAATTGATTTTTTTAATTTATCGTTGATAGTTTAATTATGTTTATCACATGATACTTGTCTACGTGTTTGAATATGCGACCTATCATTCAACTAGGTCTAGTTACGCCTAACAAGTGAGCTAGATACTAGGATAGCTCTCCATATCGTGTTTTATATTACTGGACCAATAGGATCACAAATAACGTTCTATCTTTATCTTTAAATTAAGAGCTTAGTTGGACCGGCAGGTGACCCGTAATGTTTCAACAAGTATGTTCTTATATGGTTTATTGATTAGATTTTGAATGTGGAACTACCAGATTATAAAATATGTCAAACAGTAAAAGTGGGTAAAGTCCTGATGGGCTCTAGGGTTTATCAAGATCACCATCTTGTTAATCCCTAGATAAGATTATAATTACACTAATAAGGAATAACATTTCCAATTCTAAACTATCACCTGCTTTATGCTGGATGCGTTAATTGTGACAGGATTTCAAGTGTCTAGGTCTTAGGTATGATGTCCGCGTTTCTTAAGTCTTAAGATGATATGCCGTTCGAGTAAGGAAATCATTGCATTAAATAAACAACCAGCCATTTTAGTCAGATGTAATTTGGCTAATACAGTTTTCTTTACAGTTTTTCTTGCCATTGTTTATTGTGTTTAGAATTATTACTGTCACCAATAGAAAACTTAACTGTGCAGAGTCTCTCTGTGAAAACCCATATCAGTTAGAGTGCGTATATAGCATTTTAAGGGTTTAACAAGTAATTACGTTAAACTTAATTAGAGGTAACTAAAAATTTTGGCTAGAAATGTAAGGTTAACAAACCTCACTCTTAGTGTTCGACACCTACTTACACGAAACTCCACTCTATGATCGGTACCTACCCGTTACTTAAGTGTTGTGTTTTAGGATAAGTCGGCCTTAACTATAAATTAAAACTTGGTAATTGTATTGTCAAACTATACCATAAAAATATATATTATAATAAATATAAAATATTATAGTAAGAATAGTCTAAAAGCATAATCAATAAAACGAGAAGTAGTATAGAATGTTACGGGCTCGTTTATCCCTACACGTGGCTGGTTTGAATGACAAATCGATACTAATCGTAAGGTATTGAAGTATGAAGGAAGGGCATTAATTGGGAAGTTGAAAAAGTCAATTAGATAATAACGAACTAAAAATCGTTTAATAAAAACTAGAAGAAAAAAAAAAATTATGAAATATAAACTAGATAGAAAACGACGAGCCAGAATCTCGAACAAAAGGAGGGAAGGGAAGGGATAAGGAAGAACAACCCTAAATAATCTTTAAAAATGACCCCTACGAAAATTTTTTCAACTTCTAAACTACTCTAGGGATCAAATAAACGAAGAATGAAAAAGATAGGACGATAACGGAGTTCGTTGACCCGGAAAACGTGTCATAAGCTAATTCCGTCCCGGACCCGTTCTTTATAACAATAATAAGTTGTATAAATGTCCCTACGATAAATTTTATATTTTTTCTAACAAACTAGGATGGACAAAAGGAAAATTTTCTAAAAAAGCAAGATTATTTTTTTTTGATAATTTTCTGTATTTTTTTTATGAATTAAATAAACTTTTAACGAAATTAAATTATAAAAAATATTAAACGATTACGAAAAATTCTGAAAAATTTACAAAAAATACTAGACACTATGGCAATCCTAGGAAAAATAAGAAACAAAAGTCAGCTTAAGCAATAAGCCCGTAAATAAGCCAAACAGCTTATATAAGCTTATAAGCCAAAATCCCCTTAATATGTCAGCCATTGGTCTTTAACGAAAAAGACCCAAGGGCGCAGTGGTAAGAGTGGTGTTAAAAGGGGGAATGTATCGAGAGGTCACGGGTTCGAGTCTTGCTCACCCGGACCTCTTGTCTTTCCCCCTTTTTTATTTTTCCTAAAGTCTAGGGTAGAAAGTGTAAGAAACTAAACTAAAGGGTAGGCGGGCAAATTATGAAGAATTTACACTACAATGCAAACGGGTACCCCTGAACTAAATGGAAAAAGTACAAAAGTGACTCGCTCGACATTGGATTAATTTTTGGCGTTTTTGAAAAATTGAGAAATAGCAAAAACTTAAAACATGAAAGTTACTAATGAGCTTATACTAAACAACTTTAACAAATGAACTTTCTACTTTTATCAAAAGAATAGGCTAGAAAATACAGCTTTTTTTTGACAGAAACTAAGAATAAAACTTAAAACTAAAATTTGACTAAATCATTTGGACAATTAAGTAGCTAATGGAGTTTTCTAATAGCTGAATTCCATAAAAAAAACTAGCTTATACAAGAGCTTATACGCTTTGAAATTAGCCAAGCGTTGGCGTTTAAGTCCTCTTAAAGGCCTAAGAAAAAATATGCCTAAAAGGTCTCCCATTCTGCTCCAGGGGAGCTGTAATGGACTTAAATCTCAGGGCTTTATTTTGACAGCGTGTGGAAAAGCTGTCAAATATAGCTCCTAATACCAACAATATAAGCGAAAACAGATTGAGTGCCTCCATATGAAAGGACTTGTTGCCACCAATTTATGACATCCTAAAAACTTATAATAATCTTGCTGATTTTTCGCATGAAATCTGATAAAAAGCGTGTTTTTGGTCTATTTTTTTTTAAACTGTTACAAACAATAGATTGGTGCTTTTGACTTACATATGTCTCAAAAGACCAAACTATGTTTGACAGCCTCTTATAACACACTAAAAAAACACTCTTTTTGATCTTTAAATCAATTTCAATAGTGCTTAACTAATAAAGCTCTTGTGGTGTTTTAAGAAATCACAGTTTAAAAACAGATGTTTTGTAGAAACTTTTGAAAAACACTTTTCAAACTTAAACAAACTTGTAAAATACTTATTAAAATGAGCTTAAAACTTAAGTTAAACCAACCACTAATGGACCAGGAACCAAAAACCCAAGGACCATTTTGACCCCGTTTACGGCTTATGCTAAACACTCTCTTGTTTAAAATGTTCAAAACTATAAATTGAGCTTAATCTTTTTTAAAACTAGAAAAACTCCTTTACACGTTTTAATTACTTCTATAAAAGTGGATCCTCTGAGCTATTTTTAACTAAGTCAAAGCGTATTTGAATAGAAATAAGCTAGTTTCTCTCTTAGCTCTACTTGAAGGCTTAAGATAGATTTGATAACTTTATTTGAAAACTAAGAAATTTAACTATGAAACAAGTCTAAAACTATAACTTCCTATTAATCTAAATCTAAGCAAATTAAAACAGGATTAAACATAAGATTCCATAAGAATAAGCTTAAATGACTTAAGCCTATAAATGCAACTTCGAAGTTTAGATAAAGGAACATGAGATTTGAAGATCTTCACACTTAAGCTATCCAAGAGGAGAGCTAAAGACTGTTCTTAAATGGCTTCCAAGACCTCTAAACTTGATTAAACTCAATTAGCTGAATTGGAGCTTATTTCTCCTTTTTCTGAACCTTCAAAATGAATCAATGAACTCAAGTGGACTATTTTAGATGTAAATTCGGACTAAATGTGTTAAATGAATGAATTATAAAACAGGATTTTTTTACTAATTTTGAGCTTTACTATGAACAAGTATTAGCTCAAATGAGCTTATTAGAGTTATTGAAATGAAAAACATCTTAAATCTTGAAAAAGTAATACAATTATGAAACTTAAACTGAATCTTATTACTTAAAACAATGATGTACAAGCTGAAAGATAAATGGTACAAGTGCTTAAAGCTGAATTTAAAAGGCTTAAAAGAAAATTGCTTGAAAATACGAAAAATTACAAACTGAAAAAAATAAAACTTGCTAACTACTCCAAACTACTTGTTCATCTCTCTCTTTTATAACTGAGAAGCTCCTTTGTTGTGTTAGTTTGGTGAGAGCAAACCAAAATCAAATCAGATGACCCTTTAATTTGTGCTCGTTTCTTGTGAGTTGCAGTTGGCAATCTTTAGGGGGATGTGTTGGGGGGTAGTGGAGGAGGGGGGGGGAGGGAGGTGAGTATCCATGGGGTTGAAGGGTTGCAGGGTAAAAGAAGGGGGTGTTAACCCGTGAGTTGGTTGTGTTCAAAAATGGCGGGAAAAGAAAGCTGTTATAAAAGGAAGGTGACAGGGCACAAGTTTACCCGTTTGGCAAGGTTGGTCCTTGAGGGATATATGGGATTTTGCAATTTTCGTCCTTTTGGTTAAATAAATTTGGGGACTTGGCAGGAATAATCCCCAAAAGTTATAAGACTACTTGCAACATAAACGTAACTAATGTGTTACAAGTTGGGGAAACTTGGAGTTTTGCCCCCCCCATTGTTATTTGGAGTAGATTGCAAAATCAGCCATTGTCTTTATTTTTCTCTTCGTTCTCTTTTAAAATATCATAGTTTTAGGGATTACAATATTTCAGTCCCTAAACTTATATTTCTTTGACTTTAGGCCTCGGGGTTGACTTTGACTTTGACCAGTTGACTTTTCTGTTGACTTTTTGACTTGATTGACTTTCCGGCTTCGATTTGCTTTGTCCTTTCACGCAGTAGTCTTTCCGATTCGAGTTCCAGTTTTGTCGTATTTGGCCTTTGTTTTTCGTTTCTTTTCTTAGATTTACGTTCTGCACAATTCAATTAGCAAAACAAGCATTATATTTGGCATTTTAAGTCCGATTTTTGGTTATTAGCTCTTTTTTAAAGGTAAAAGGTATGTGTAAGTAAGCACATACCATAATCCCCCTCTTACTAAGGTATTGAGTCGTCCTCACGCAATGATTTGCAAGTAAGCATTTACGGATAAACTAAGAATCTCATCTCCTCGACTAATAACTTTGAAAAGTAGCAAAGTTTGTTCGGTCTAAAGGGAAACTAAAGAATAAAAGCTTCGGACATGTCCGTTTCACCTTTTTTAATTTGTACACTAACTTTCCCTATTATTTTTTTTGATTTTCCTTTTCATTTCTCGAACCTACCTGTTGACTTCCTTTATTTTATTTATTTAATACTGGGATCTAGAATGAGATAACGTCCATTAGAAATAATCTTACGGATTGTCCTGACGGATATAAAATTCTTCGATCACCCGATTTTCACTAGCTCCAAACCAAGCATTGAAACAAGTTCATTTCGTCAATATAAGTCTAAATGCTAAGCAAGCTACTTATGACCTTGTGAACTTTTAACTCCCACTTGATTATATGATTTAAATGTGTGCACTGCATTTCAACTCACCATAGATCCATTTTATTACCATAGTCGTAATTCAAGATGAATCTTGACTCAAAGCAAAACTTATTAAGAAACCTTTGTAAACTTGATTTTTAACGAACGAGATTTTAACTGTAGAATTTTTGCCAAACATCTTCATCATATTATCATAAGTTCTTTAAGGCTAGGAATGCTGTTGCTTAGTTTGAACACTACCTAGGCACTCCTGCAAACCCCCTCCCCCAACAACCTTGCTCCCTAGTAGGATATCACAACCAACGGATTCCCGATGTTCTTAGTTTGAAAACCCACCCTTTGCTAGCGTTTGTGGGAATTTCCTCAATCAACACCATTTTCCTAATATGGCTAAGGATAAGTGTTTAGTTTGAACCCTCACCTAGGACCTCGGCTTCCTGAGTGAGATATACACAACACACCAAAATCCTTAGAAGTTAAGATGTCTTAGTTTGAACCCCCACTTTGGGTTAGCGGAGTGGGATATTCACGACAATCATTTTACTTGTTCCATATTATTCCAAATGTATGCTTTCATTGGCAAAATTTCAATATTTCATTCATTTTTGTATTCATCTTCTTCATGCTTCATTTGGATTTTTACTTTCGGAATTTATTAAGAACAGAAAAAATCTCGTTTTTAAAGAATCAGGTTTACAAATTTTTGAAGCTTTTTTCTAAAAACATTGATTGACTGTGGAACTGAATTGAGTACGTATGATTAGCGTGGGGAATTTAGAAGCTAATGGGAGGAAAAAAGCCACAATGTTATCATATAAGTTTTATTCAGCACATAAACTTATCATTTAACTCTATCATTTCTTGTTCTTCACCTTATTAAATTCGAAGAAATCGATTCGTGAAAGCTTAGCCTTACAAGTGGTACAGGTTGAGGAACTAGCTAGGGCTCAACACGCCCCGATCGAAGGTCAAATTATTCTCATTCTACCCATTGGGAAAGTCAAAACTGTGACAAAACACTTATTTTATTTTTGAAAATTTTTAATTTTTTCATTTTTTTTTCATTTTTTTGGTATTTTTGCAAAATTTGGTGGTAATCAACGGGATTACGTGATAACAAACGGACTAGAGCAAAAATCAAATCGAAGATCCCCCCCATACTAGAACTAAACATCGTCCTCGATGTTTCAAAGGGGTTCTACGTAAATCTAAGGCCGTTTATTAGGTGTGCCAAAAGATAAAACGTTAGTCGATTAGATTTGGATACTGATTCCAAAATGAGCTAGGATAGTTCCTTTCGTGAAACTCATGTAGATACTGCAAGCACGAGAGTCTTCACAAACCGGGAAATCCTGGACATATAATACAAAGCACACAAAACATGGACAAAACACGGGAAATGGTAGAGGCAAGCCTCATCACAACACAAAACACTTATTAGCATAAAGAAAGAAGATAGACTGGATAAGCATGGGTTGCCACCCACGAAGCGCATTGAATGTTTTAGTTAACGAGTCACAAGGCTCTCGACTCGGACCCCGATTCATTGGTCCTTGGGAAGCAACGGGAAGGTTTAAATCATCATCGGACTTTCATTCAAGCGGTTTGGATAAACATTGAATTTTATGAAAGTTCCACTCCGATGAGATACATCCGACATAAAAGAATGATACATTGAGATGCTGCCAGGATCAAAAAAATGGTTATCTTCATTCCTGGTGGAGAGATGATATGGGGGACTACGGGGTACGTCGAGGAAAAGTCATGAATAATCCGATACAACATAAGCGAATGAGAGAAGATTGTTCATCCTCAAGTGGTACATTAACATTAGTCGTAGAAGCATTCTTACGAATCCCGAGGTCAATAGAAGTCAAATCTCCCGGATCGGGCTCAATCTTAAATTTGAAACATTCAAGTTTGAGAGAGGCAGGATGTGAGTGAGTTCATCGGGTGAACTCCTCAGATTATAGTCACTCTATCGGCAGGAGAAACTGATCATTCGAAAGAACAAAGATTAATGAAATCATATTGAGAAAAATCAACATTGAGTAGTGGTGACTGCCACTATCCTCTCTTTTATAATGATCGTTGTCAATGTTGAAAGCTTTATAATACAGGAGAGATAACTCAGGATTGGTGCCATTAGTGGGACTGCCACTAATAATCTCTTCTAGATTAAAGCGGAAAGTTTCAAATTCGGGAAAAGAATTATCAAAGGTGTTAGTCTTTTCCAAGAAAAGATTAGGAAATGAGGAGGTAGACTTGGTCACAATTTCAGAAGATGGAGTAGGATTATAAAATATCTTTAGGAATCGATCTTTGCAAAAAGAAGATTGCATTCAACAATTTTTACGAGAGGATATCGTCTTTGATTGTTAAAAGCATGTCATTCATTAATCCTTTAACTTCCGGTAATCACCAATCTCCACCACTCTAAGCTGACGATCTCAACATCGGGAAGTGATGCATCGACCATAAGCGATATCTCACCTAGGGTAGAATTCGTTCATCACTTGATAGAATTATCTTTGTCAGATACCCACAATTGACAAACAATCTCATAATGTTCATTGGAGAGCATTAAAGAGGGGTAGGATTGTTACAAAAGAGGCAATCAACACCAGCTTGTTCGGGAATACCCTCGGGCTCCACTTGGGCTTAGGAACAAGGTCCTCACCACTAGACTTTATTATTCGTTCGTTCCGTTGTGGATAGTGTCAAGATGTCTCGTACCCCATACTTGAGAGTTATCGGGTTCCTCGATTGGTTTTAAAAACGGGCATTGTGATTTCAATGGTATTGTCTTCGTCATCATCGTATGCAAATGGGAATATTCAAGATTGATCTTTAGCCGCTATGTTCTTCCGCATTCGCTTTTCTTCTTCCTTCTTTGTATGACTTGACCAACCAAATCAGTTAGGTTTGTCATTGTTCTCATGCTATATTTTGAGATTTAGGAAGGTATTTTGAGAATTGAAGATTGGATGATTGACGGTTTATTGCGGGGGTTTTTGAACTTGGTCTAATCCAAAGTATTATGATCAATAGCATGAATTTTGCTCATGATAATAGTATTCATTCTCATTTGGTTGACATTGGAAGGTTTCATGTGGACCCCCGCCAATTTTCACAACAAGATATTGTTGTGGGAAACTCAGTTGAGTGAAGTTTGTGGAAATAATCAAAGTTTTTGATTGAAACACAAGGTCCTTGAGTGTAGACAAAAGGACTTTGAGCGTGGGGACAATGTAACATTGTAATGAGGACACTCATTCTCCACTTGATCCACAAGGTTGTATGGTCGTAGTGTGGACACGGTTACTAACCCGAAGGAAGACTTGAAGGGTATTACTACCAGAAGTGGTACTGCTTATCAAGGACCTACGATTCCTACTTCTTCTCCTAAAGTAGTAGAACGTAGAACCGAGGTGACAAAGGACACGGTTTTTCCTACTAATAACGGAATTACCGAAGACGTCCAACCTCCGGTTGTCCCAGTTGAAAAACAAAATCCAGTTTCTGAGCCAGATGTTGCTCCAGTTAGTGCACCGATGCCTAACCCAAAACCGTCAATTCCTTATCCTTCAAGGCGAAATGATGAGAGGCACCGTGAGAATGCTAATGAACAAAAAGAGAAATTCTACGAAATCTTTAAAGATATGAGTTTCGAAATTAGTTTCATGGATGCTTTGACTCTAATGCCCAAGTTTGCTTCAACTCTTAAAGCCTTAATTGGAAATAAAGAAAAGCTTAGTGAGATGGCTAGGACCCCTTTGAATGAACATTGCTCGGCGGTCATACTTAACAAGTTACCCGAAAAACTTGGTGACCCCGGCAGATTCCTTATTCCATGTAAATTTCCCGGAATGGATGAGTGCTTAGCCTTGGCCGATCTTGGCGCTAGCTGACTCCAACGTGCATGACACTAGAACTAGCGGACCGTTCGATCTCACAACCGATTGGTATTGCTAAAGATGTCAACGTTAAAGTTGGTGTATTCCAGTTTCCAGCCGACTTTGTGGTCGTAGATTTTGAACCAGACCCTCGAGTACCTCTAATTCTCGGGAGGTGTTTTCTTAAGACCAGTCGTGCTTTGATAGACGTGTACGAAGGTGAATTAACCCTTCGAGTAGACAATGAGGCCATTACTTATAATCTTGATCAAACTTCGAGATACTCGGTTAATTATAATGATATGACGGCGAATCGAATCGACGTTGTTGAATTAGCTTGTGAAGAGTATTCTCAGGAAATCCTAGGATTTTCAGACATGATCGCCAGTAGCAATCCCACTCTTAGATATGACCCCATAGTTTTAAATTCTTCTCCGACTCTCACTCCTTTCGGGGATAGTGATTTTCTACTTCTAGAAGAAGCTGATGCTTTTCTTGCTCTAGCCGACGATCCAACTTCACCGGAAGTTGATGAATCCTATTATGACCCAGAAGGGGACATTCTTATTCTCGAAGCACTCCTTAATAGTGATCCTTCACCACCTCCGAACCAAGGAAATTATTTGCCAGAAATCAGAAAGGAACTTAAAATTTGTGAAGCTAAAACTGCCAAAACTTCAGTTGATGAACCTCCTGAGGTTGAACTTAAGGACTTACCGCCTCATCTTGAATATGAATTTTTGGAAGACAACAACAAGTTGCCAGTCATAATTGCCAAAGATTTGAGTGTCGATGAAAAGGCCGCTCTCATAAAGGTTTTAAAGTCACGAAAGCAAGCACTTGCTTGGAAACTTTCTGACATTAAGGGTATTAATCCAGAATTTTGTTCTCATAAAATTCTAATGGAAGACGACTATGAACCAGCGGTCCAACATCAGAGAAGGGTTAATCCAAAGATCCATGATGTCATTAAGAAATAGGTTGAAAAACTTCTTGACGCTGGATTGATTTACCCAATCTTAGATAGTCCTTGGGTGAGCCCAGTGCACTGTGTGCCAAAGAAAGGAGGGATGACCGTAGTAACCAATGATGAAAATGAGTTAGTACCGACTAGACTTGTAACGGGATGGAGAGTTTGTATTGATTATCAAAAGTTGAACGAAGCCACCCGAAAAGACCATTTCCCTTTGCCGTTTATGGATCAAATGCTTGAAAGACTCACAGGAAATGAATACTATTGTTTCCTTGATGGTTTCTCAGGTTATTTTCAAATACCAATCGATCCGAAAGACCAGGAAAAGACCACATTCACCTGCCCATACGGAACGTTTGCTTATCGCCGCATACCTTTTGGTTTATTCAATGCACCAGGCATGTTCCAGAGGTGTATGATGGCCATATTCCATGATATGATTGAAAAGACAATGGAAGTTTTCATGGATGACTTTTCAGTTTTCGGAAATTCTTTTTCTACGTGCCTTTCCAATTTAGAGAGAATGCTTAAACGGTGTGAAGACACTAACTTATCTCTAAATTGGGAAAAAGCCATTTTATGGTGAAAGAAGGCATCGTACTTGAACACAAAATTTCAAAGAAAGGAATAGAAGTCGACAAAGCCAAAATTGATGTCATTGCTAAATTACCACACCCAACTACCGTCAAAGGTATTAGGAGTTTTCTTAGACATGCAGGATTTTACCGCAAATTTATCAAGGACTTTTCAAAGATTTCTCGACCCATGACACATCTCCTTGAGAAAAACACACCTTTTATTTTCTCAAAGGAATGCGTTCAAGCTTTTCAGACCTTAAAGAAGAAATTAACCGAAGCTCCAATTCTGATTGCTCCTGACTGGGACCAGCCCTTTAAGCTTATGTTCGATGCAAGCGACTATGCCATAGGTGCGGTTCTGGGGCAACAAATTGAGAAGCACTTTAGGCCGATACATTATGCTAGCAAAACAATGACTGAGGCGGAATCGAACTACACCACAACAGAAAAGGAAATGTTGGCTGTGGTGTACACTTTCGAAAAATTCCGGTCATACCTCATCATGAATAAAATCATAGTGTATATGGATCATTCCACCCTTAAATACCTTTTTGCCAAAAACGATGCCAAAGCAAGATTGCTAAGATGGGTTCTATTCCTTCAGGAATTCGATTTTAAAGTAATTGATACGAAGGGAGCTGAGAACTACGCAGCCGATCATTTGTCTAGATTAGAAAACCCGTATGAAAATGTTTTCGATCCAAAGGAAATTAACAAAAAATTTCCTCTCGAAACACTTAATATGGTGACTTCTCGTGGTGACCCAAGTACCCCGTGGTTTGCCGATTATGCAAATTACTACGCAGGGAATTTCATTGTCAAAGGAATGTCAACTCAACATAAAAACAAATTTTTCAAAGATGTCAAACACTATTTTTGGGACGACCCTTTTCTATTCAAAACCTGTGCGGATCAAGTGATCTGGCGATGTGTTTCAGGCCAAGAAGCTGTCGACATTCTCACAGCTTGCCATAGTGGACCCACCGGGGGACATTACGGTGCCAACTACACTGCCAAAAAGGTTTTTGACTCCGATTTCTATTGGCCCACAATCTACAAAGATGCCCATGAGTTAGTAAAAAACTGTGACTCATGCCAGCGTCAGGGAAAAATTTCACAACGTGATGAGATGCCACAAAATTCCATCCAAGTGTGTGAAATCTTTGATGTCTGGGGCATAGACTTTATGGGACCATTTCCGTCATCTAGAGGAAATAAGTACATACTCGTAGCTGTTGATTATCTTTCAAAATGGGTCGAAGCCAAGGCGCTCCCCACGCTCCCCAACAAGATGCTAGAGTTTGTAGTTACGTTTTGAATCTCTGTTTGCCGATTCGGTACAACCAAGAGCTAATATATAGCGTTCCGTGAGGACCCATTTCGGTAATGACAAATATGGCTAAAGTAATGTCTAAGATGGGGTAACTCTCGTCTTTCTACATCAGGCTTACGACCCTCAAGACGAGTGATCAAGTCGAGGATGTCGACTCGAGGAATAAAACGTATATTTAGAAGAACAGTGGAGAAAACCGTGCCTCATGGTCCAATATAGGCATGATGACGCTCTGTGGCATTTCGTAACTGCTTATAAGTACACCATTGGTTGCACACCTTACAAGCACGTATAAGGAAAGTCCTGTCATCATACCTATTGAATATAGTCATAGAGCGACAGGGCTTTAAAATATAGCTAATTTTGATCTTAAAACCACAGGCGATCGACCGTAATCGCAACTTAATGAACTTAATGAGCTTCGTGATCAAGCATACGAGAATTCTTTGATTTATAAGGAGAGGACAAAGAATCTTCACGACTCAAAGATCAAAAACCGTATTTTCAATGTTGGTGATCAAGTCTTGCTTTTTAACTCTCGTTTAAAGATATTCTCAGGAAAGCTTAAAACCTGATGGTCCGGCCCTTTCACCATAACTGAAGTTTTTCCATCAGACACTGGCAAAATTAACTCACTCTTAACGGATCAAACTTCAAGTGAACTGCCACCGACTTAAAGTCACTACTTCGGAGGGGATACACCAACCATGGTTACCCCGGATCTCCAAACTTTCCCTAAGGACGAATGAATTCAAGGATCGAGTCAAGCTATGATGACTCCGTTTAACAAAATAAAGCGGCTGTCGTGAGGAGGCACCGCCAATGATTAACCATTTCTAATTTTTCTTTATTCTATTCTTCTAATGAGTTGTAAAAGAGGCTTGTACTCTTCCGTTCTTTTGTTTGTTGTTTATGTGCATGTGATTGTTTTGCAGGACTGAACCCAAATTTCTGAAGACTCCGGGTGTTCAGGTTTTGTCCCGGTTCACTCGAGCTTCCTAGCCTTTGCTTGCCATTATTTTGGAGAAATCCGATATCCTAAAGATTTTTATCGCCTAACATTTATTTTATAGCACACTTAAATAAACGACTTAAGATTTGTTATTGTGATAACTTATCTTCATGTTTTAGTTATGCCTGTAGACTTTTTGAATTCTAGTATGGGGTTTTTAAGTCTTAGGCTAGGAAACATTAAGGACAATGTTTGATTTTAGTATGGGGTAGTATATCTTTGATATGATCTTGCCTACTCTTTGCCGTTGTTCTCACGTACCCCGTTTTCCCACCAAAATTTTCAAAATTTTCAAAAATAAAATAAGTATTTTTGTCACAATTTTGACTTTCTTGCTGGGTAAGAATAAGAGTAAATTTTGACTCCGATCAACGAGCGTGATGAGCTCTAAGCTTGTTTCTTAACTTTTAGGCTAAGCATTCGCATAATTCGCGAAGAACAAAAAATGAAGAGTTAATATATGATTAGAATGGCTAACAAAGATTTAGTTGAAATCTTAAAGCTCATTGTATTTAACTTTGTTGCTTATTTTCACCCATAAGCTCTTAACCGAATTAAAATCGTGGCTGTTTATGGAGTATTAACTTAATCAACAATTTATTATGTATATAAGAAGCACAAAATTTTGTCTAGTTCAAATTTATACTTGAATTTTTCAAAAAGAAGTCTTCTTTAATAAATAAATATAAATAAAAAATAAATATAATATAAAAAAAATATGATAAAATGATAAAAAATAAATATAATAATAAAAGCTGTGGGCTGATAAAAGTTTACTACCTCTTGCCGGCTCACAACCGATGTGGTAGTCTTCTAAAGAAAGCCCATAGTAAGAATACAATCTGAACTGATAAAAGTTTTTTTTATTACTGCATTCTTTGCCGGGGCTCATACCCGATGTTCAGCCTTCTACAAAGGTCGAGGGTTACAAATGCATAAACGTCGTAGATAATTAAGTTTAAATTAATAAATTTGACTTCTATTTTGATAAAAAATTCAACATATGCTATTTGCACTTTGACTATTCTATTTTATAAGACAATGAATATTCGGGAAACCTAAGAGGGTTTTGAAACCTAAGGTCCTGTGAGTCCGAAACTAGTCTCTGTGGTAGTGTCAAAAGTCTATCACTAGACCGCAAGGTTGGGATTGCCAAGACGAAAGTCGCTAACATGGGATTCATCTCGACATTAAACTCAATAATCAAGCGTGTGAACTTAAAGCATAGTATGATTGCAAAAATTATCATGGTTAGAAATTCAAGATAGCACACTAACTTAAGATATAATAAATATCATGAGTTAAAAAGTTTAACAAGATACAAATATGAAAGATGCTAGCATCCTTACTGATATTTAGCTGTGATTTTGTTTTAAGCTTGGTTTGGACAAAGTGAAAAATCGAGAACGATGAATTTATCCTTTTTGGGGCATTCTAGGAATCAAAATGCATCTTGTTTTATGATCCCTAACAGTTATGGAAATAACGAAAGTCAAAATAACATTGTTAAAAAAATAAATTTAAAAGAGGTTTTAGAAAATAGGAAATAGGGGTGTTTTATAACTTGGGATTTCTTAGCTCTCTCCACAAAAATCTTTGCTACTTTCAAAGGTTTAGTTTGGAAATTTTTTGAGGTAATTTGGTTATAAGGCATTTAACAATGCGGAGGACACGCAATCGCTAGTTTTGGGAATTTGATAAGTGTGAAAACACATATCCATTTTATATCAAAATAGACCCTAAAAAGACAAAATTGTACTTTAAATGCTTGAATATTGCTTGTTTTGTCTTTGTGATTGTGTAGGTGTGGATATTGCAAAAAATCACAAGAAAACGGTTAAAACCGGGCAAACACGAACACGAGAACGGAAGAGCACGCAAAAAATGCCGGGAGGAAGCTATCAAAGTCAAACCCTAGTCAAACTTCAGTCAACTTAGTCAACCCTTAGTCAAAGCCACAAGACAAACCTATCAAATATTTCAAATTAACCCTAAAAAAAAACAAATAAACTATATTGCAAAAAAATGAAGCCCTAAAAGCAACGAAGGGGGGGGTTTTTAACATCACATTAATAGAAGTTAACACCCTATAAACTTTATCATTATAACAAAATCAACAACCAAAGCCCGAGCCTATTTTTTTTATAACCAACACCTGGCCTAAATCCCTAACACCCGGCCCAAACCCGAAGTCAAATAAGATTTTACCCGGGTCAAACAATCCTTTATAAAAGAAAAAGAAGCGGGAAAAGAGGTTTTTGGACGCAAGTATTGATTACACATTTGCCTAAGTAGCGATAACCCAATTAAGCCCACTATCATGAACTGTCAATTGCATAGTTGTAGTTGTGAATTACACTATGTGAGCACGAATGTTATTTAATAGATCTATTCGGGAAACGACCTCCCCGTTCGGGTGATTAGCTATCACCGGTAACGAACGTTATAGCATGTCGAATTTAAGATGTTTTCGAGTTGAACATCTAATCGGGCAGAAATTGCAATATATAGTTTGATTGCAAGAAAGATCGTCGAGCTTCAGTGTCATGAGCTTAGTGTAAATGTAATCTAGTTTTTTTGTGAGATCTGCATGTGTTTGCATTATCACTAAAAAGGTCTTGCGTCCTGCATATGCCCGTGCTGACGGGGCAAAGAAGCATGATGCGGCTCTTCGCCAACTGATGATGGAGATAGTCTCCACTCCTCTCTCTTCCTAGACTTGGGTGGGTGAGGCTAGTACTTCCGTGGCCCCTCTATCCGTAGAGGATTATGATGAAGAAGAAACGGATGAGGCCCTGGGAAGCATCGTTTCCGTACCCAAGCTTGAGACTTGTCGCTTTTAGCTCTTTTTGTATGTCGCGGTCGTGTGTGGCTATTTCTATTTGCGGCTTGTATGTAATGTGAACGTGTGCTTTTTTACTACGGCCGTATGTTGGCCTTTTTGTTGCGGTTTTTAGCTTACCATGTTAGCACGTATTTGGGCAGATGCTGGTGCGTTCGCCCCATAACACTGATATTTTTCGCAAATGTTATGATGTTGCTACCTTTTTATTGTTACTGTTGTACGTTCGTGATAGATAGTCTTATGAATATTTGTGGGTTATTCTCCCAGTGTCGGGTTTGCAATACCTCTTACACACCTGAGCTAATTTTAAGGTTGCTCAACCTTTATTATACGGGATAATATAATTGTGGAGCGTGGCTCCTTTTGTGCGCGTCTTAACAATTGACATAACTTTGCAAAGCGAAAATAATTTTAGGATCTAAAACTTGTGAGGGTAGTTAATCCTCACTTTTTCATTAAGATTCAAAAGACATTACAAAAGAAAGAAAATTGAAATATTGCCTTCCGAAGCATCATACGTGCTGGGCAGGTGCTTACACTTCATGTATATAACATTTTTTAAGATTACAAATGTTCCACGTTCGCGGAAGTTCATTTCCTTTGCGGTCTTTGAGCTTGTATGCTCCATTTCCTAATGATTCTGAAATCTGTCTAAATATAAAGGGGTGTTTGGATTAATGCAGTTTGACCTCTTAAAGTCAAACTGAATTGTGCAATTTATTTTGGTTAGTTTGATTTTCAAATTTGATTAGGTTTTGAGCAGGTTTGTAGGATAAGTTTAAGCTTAATATCATTTTGAGGCTTAATCTTTTTGTTCCTGCACCAGGGGAGGTTTTCAATTCCTAGCTAGTAAGAAAATTTAAACCTAGCCTTTCTAGGCTTGGTAATTGCTTGTTAAGGGTTTAGACACACTCATTGAGTGTGTCTAGTATTAACCAACTTTGTTACCTGCAAATTGGTTTTGTCCCTTGGTCAATTGCATCAACAGTAGTAACTGCAGTTACTACTGTTTTCCTTTTCATTTGCATTTAAGATAGTTTAAATAAGTTTTAGGTTTTAAAATTAAGTAGGCTCATAGTTTAGATATAGGACTAGTTAGTTTAAAAGTTAATTTTCAATTTCTAGCTTAATTACTAGGGTACATTAGCTTCTAAAGTTTTTAAAAATCCTTAAAAAAACCAAAAACAGTAGTAACTAGACTTAGCTTTTTAAAATTAGATTTTTAGCTTATAAGATCCAGTTTTATGGTTGATAATTATAGCTTATAAGTAGTAGGATAAGTTGTCAAAAGCTCAGCTTCTTTCATAGCTTAATGTGCATTATAGCTTAAATAGATTTTGAGTTTTTAGTCAAAATTTCTAAGTTAGCCTCTTAGATCATCTAATTTAGATAGCTTATAGTGTTTTTAGCTTAAGTAGCTTTTCAAATTTAGATACTATACATCATTAGCTTTCTAGGACAGTTTTTGTTTTCAAATTTGAGCTTAAAATGAGTTGTGTGCAAGCTTATAAGTGAAAATTAGCTTTTTGGAGCTCAAAAGCTCACTTTCTGAGGCAGCAGCTTCATAAGCTCTTTAAGAGCTTATTTTTGAGTTTCAGCTTAAATTGTTTTTGTTAAAGTTGCTTAAAAAAGGTTCCTTAACAACTTTTGTTCTTTAAGTTTTTTTTTTAAAAAGGGGGAAGCGGAAGTCGGGGGTGAGCAAGACTCGAACCCCCGACCTCAACACCTCAACCCTTTATAACACACCACACACCACACACTACCGCTGTGCCCTTGGGTCTTTTTCATAAGACTCTTGCACAATCTATTTCTTATACTCATTTTCCCCTTATAAGCCTATTAAGCTGTTTAAGCTTATTTCGCAGCTTATTTAATAAGCTGTGATCTCGGGCTTATTTTTCCTAGGTTTTAATTAGTATAAGCTATTTTGATTTTTCCATTTAATAGTTTATTTATTTTTTATTTTTTCTTAAGTTTTAAATTTCGAAAAGTAATAAAAAATTCAAAAATAACTTTTCAAAATACAAAAAAATAGTTTTTAGTTTTAGAAAAATTACTTTTAGTTTTACATTCAGAAAAATCATTTTTACCACTTTTAGATTTTTATTTTCATTTTTAAGCTTTTAAATGTAATTTTAAAAATAGGATTTTAATTTTAAAAAATAGTTAAAAATAGTTTTCTGAGTTTTTATAGTATTTTAGACTTTTCTAAGTTTAAAAAATCATTTTTTAGAATTTTTAGGACTTAATTTGCTATTTTCTTGGATTTAATTAGATTAAATTAGTTTTAAATTCAAAATTAATTCTAAAATAATAAAAAAAATAATTTTCTTTTTCCTGAATTTTTCTTTTATCTTATTTTAGGTTTATAAATTTAGTTTGCATTTTTTAGAGTTAATTTTGCCTTAGTTGCTTATTTGTGTTTTGCGTTTTTAGTTAAATTTTGATTTACCGTTATTTGTCTTTATGCTTAATTGTTAGAATTTGTTAATTTTAATTATTAAAAGTAGTTAATCAATCCAAACTTTGTCTTCAATTCAAATCATTGTTCAAGCATCTAACGTGGTTTCAATTTCACAAGTCGTTGGGGATAACGACCCGGGAATCATACTTCCCGGTTAATATACGTATTATATTATATATATATTTGTGAAGATTTTCCTTTTTACCTTTGTCCTCAAGGGTAAATTGGTAAATTTCCATCGTATTATATATTATATTTTACGTGTGTTAGATTCTACGAATCAATTTTTGGCGCCGCTGCCGGGGATTTGTGATTAAGATTCTATCGTTTGAAGTTTGTTGATCGTGATTTGAAGACCCTTTCATTTTTGAAAGTTTTGTTTTTGTTAAAAAATCAAAAAATTAAAAAAAATTAAAAAGTAAAAAGTAAAAAAATAAAATAAACAAAGTTGGTAAAAAAACACCAACAAATAATACCTTCAATTGAGGTATTATCCATTAGTAAGTTCCCAACTCGAATCAAAGATTTAAAAACTTGTCATTTGTGTCATTTATGAAATACGGCTCACCTTAAAAAGTAAATTTTTTAAGAGCTACCGTGAAGTAAATTTAATTATTTGGTTTAAGTTGTCTTCTCGTTATCCGTTAACTTAGTTTGTTTAAAGAAAAATAAACCTAACTTAAAATTTTCTTTTTAAATAGTCTCTATTTGACTAAAAAGTAAGTTTAAATAAAACTCACTTATTGTCGTGTCGGTACGCGTTGTGTGTCGTTTTTCGCTGCGCGCGGGATCATTTCCCGGTAAATGACTAAATGCAACGTAAGTGTTTAGAAAATGATAATTTGAAATAAAAATGATTTATTATTGTAGAAAATAGTTGGTTGACACCCGGTTATACCGTAACTGTTTTACGTACAGTAAAAGTCAACAAAAGTCAAAACCGGAGTCGTGCTATAGAAATTCGATGAGATAGTATTATGAAAATGTAAAGTCATAGTATTTTAGGATACTATGACCTAGGAAAATCACCGGTTATCACACCCTTCAATCCATAGGAAACCTTTGTAAATTCTTATACTCTTAATATACGTTCAATTGTTGGTATCATTCATTAACTTGGTTAGGTTACCTTAATCGTTCGTCTATCAAACCTGTATTCTTTACAATGGCTATTGGCTAATACCTTTAGGTATTAGCCATGTTTATGATAATTTAATGTTTGGTTTATGTTTATTCTGATTGCATCTTGTAAATTGTGTGTTGTCTTATGTTTATCAATTTATACTCGCTTATGTGCTTAAGTATGCGACCTATCATTCAACTGGGTCTAGAAAGCGGATCAAGTGGACTAGATACCGAGATAGCTCTCTATATTGCAATTTATATATTTAGAGCAATAGGATCACAAGTGACGTGCTGTCTTTACTTCTGGTTTATTGAACAAGTTGGACTAGTAGGTGACCTAGGTTCAACAAGTGACGTTCTGATTCCTTGAGTAAAGATTTGGACAAGTGGACTACTAGTATATAAAGATCTGTTAAGCAGTAAGTTAGTAAAGTCTCGTTGAGCTAGGACTCGATAAGATTACCATTATTGTCTCGTAAGATAGATTATAAACAACCGCGAAGAGGTTTATGCGAATTTGGTTAATTGTGACATAATTGCCAAGTCTAGGTTTCAGGAAGAAGTACCGCCTAAGTCTAGGAATGATATATCAACAATGAAACAAGACAATCATTGCACTTATAAAATTAAACCATAATTATATTTGATTAAATATGGTTAATATGTTTTCCCTACACAAGGCTTGATTACTTCTCTATCTTCTAACTATCAAACTTGTGTGTGTTATTCCCCCTATCTCATTCTAGGTAAACCCAAACTAGTGCCAGTCTCTTAGGCTAACCCCCCCTTTTACCATTAGTTTAATAACTTAGGTATAACTTAGGACTAACTTAAATAACTAAAATACTAATAATTAAGTATTAACGTTCTCTCTCTTAGTGATAGACACCCTACTTACCAACGAATATACAATTAATCAGGTACACTGCCCATTAGTGTTGTTCTAGGTATAGCCGACAAAATATAAATAGTAAAACTTAATAACAAATAATACCTATGCATAACTACACATCAAGTTTTTGGTGCCGTTGCCGAGGAGTGAAATTGTTTAATTCTTATTTATTAGTATTTTTAGTTTAGTTTAACTTAGTTTAGTTGGCATTGTATATTATTGCATATTGTGTGTTTTAAATTTTCTGCATTGTTTTTCTTTTCTGTAACTGTACTGGTCGAACAACCGATACGACATAATTACCCAGTTGAATACGGCATATCTCCCTTTCGTAACCAATACAGCGTTTTCGTACTTAACAGATCAATACGACGTATTCAATCAATTAAATACGGCGTATCTATCATCTGATACAGCAGCAGACTTGATTCGGATTTAGCGTTTAATTTTTTTTCTATATACCTTTTCCAAGCTGATTCTATTGACAATTTTCTGGATCTTTTCAGTAGCTAAGATGAGGTTAATTAAGGAAGAATCCGAAGCACTAGGGTTACTCATGATCAATGGGGATTTGTTTACTTATGAGGTGAAAATTCCTAAGCTTTCTTATTCCCCAAGTCTTGAGCAACAAATGGATGACTTAGATAATGGGAGCCTTGATGTTTATGAAAGGAAATTATGTTATGATGAGTGTGAGGAAATGTATGCTGAAGCAGTGATTTTTGTTAATAAGAGATTGGTAAGGTTGATTGATGTAACTGTGGAGCAATGGCTAGATTTAAAATACGGTGATCATACGATGGTGAGTAATGAAGTCAAGGAGAGTGTGATTGCTATGTGGTTGATCCAGAGTTACAAAAAGCAATTCAATGAGTACATGGAAATTAAGAAACAAAAGGAGTTATATGGACTTGATGCCGGTATGGAATAAGATCCATCAAATGTTGATTTTTGTGCATGGTTAGCTTCAAAGTTTAGTAATTATATGATGATGGATTGGTATAAGAAGAATGCGTTATGGTTTTATTGGACAAGAGGGGATGATGAAGAGGTTATAATGGATGATGAGCTTTCTAACCTTGGAGATGGAAACTTGATTGAAGAAAATGATATTGCTCAAATCTTTAGGATCGATTCTAATATATTTCACTTCAAAACACCTCTATGGGAAGCATTCAAGGAATAGACATGCTAAGTGGCCCACTTGCAATTGAAAAAAGGAAAAATATTTCAATAGTAGAGATTTAACCGAAGTGATTCGGAGTGGAGATGTGATTTGCTTCAAGAGTTATGAATGGTATAAGAATCTTGAAGAGGGTGAATTAAAAGACGACGATTTAAATAGTAAGGCCATCTTCGAAGGATCAAAAAGGGTAGATGAAGAACCAAGCGACAATGCTAATACCCATTATTTGCCTAGTGGCGAATGGGAGGATTTTAAGCGTGCAAACCACATAGGAGCCGATGCTAATTCTAACTATAACCCCTATCTTAATGTTCATGCCCAAAAATTGGTCGCCCGCTAATCTCTCACCTCAATATATGTATATATATAAATATAAATAGAAACACACACAAGGATCAAGATCCGCGA
>BQNB010007722.1:0-92544 GCA_026074375.1 Tanacetum coccineum | reverse complement strand
ATTGGAGAAGTTTGCTATGAATTGGATGCCTAATACCTAGACACCTACCCTCTTTATATAATAGAGGGGCTAGGGTTTACAAGCAAACCCTAGCTTACTAACTAAGCTAACTAAATATTACATATTAGGACCTCATTGTTTCTTCTTTCTTCATTTCTGTTTATGGGAATTCCTAACAATCTTCCCCTATTTGATATTACAAAACAATCTGCATGAAGAAACAATGGTAGAACATGTCATCACAATAATACAGGTATCCATTCATAGTAGACTTCTCCAATGAGAGTCTAGAAACGCATAGAGCGTGTGTAGTAGTTAGATAGCATAGTCGACTGATTAAAGTCAAATAGTTCATAGTCGACTGATTAAAGTCGAATAGTTTATTAGTTTGAATAAAGAAAACCTTATTAGTAATGTTGATTGTGTTCTTATTTCATATTCCGCTGTGCTTAATCAATCAATGTTATTCATACCCTAGTTGAGTCTAGATCTTGGATTTTACAATACTATACTATGTTCCTTTTATAAACTTAAGGAACCCTAAACGCGTTAAGAGATAATGCTTATCTCTTCCTAGATTAACGCTAAGTGATAACTATTACTATAATTACAACAGACTTAACTGTCTGGTCAAACAGTATTAACTTTAATACTGTCACACTTAAGTTAATGCTGGCAGACTTAACTTGCTCTACCAGACTTAACTTCTAAACTAACAGTACTAACTATTCAGCTATCAGTACTAACTATAACTAACAGACTTAACTTTAATACTAACAGTATTAAGTCTGTTTACAATATTTTCCTAACACTGATTAAAAACAGATTATCAAATAACAAAATAAGACACTTATAAGCAAATTTCAATCAAGAATAAGCACTTAAATAAGCTAAATCAATCTAACGGTATTAACTCATCACTAACAGTACTAACTAAGAAATTTGCACAAATCACTTTTAACTAACAACTAAGCAAGATAAGCACTAAACATCATGATAAAGCATAAATACGCAAATATGGGTAACAAATAAGCACTATAAGCAGTTCTATAGTAAATAAGAAAAATAAGAAAAAGAGAAACTTACAACTCCCTTGCTCAAAACAGGGTTAAACAAAGAGTCTACGCGCTCTAGCTTGTATAAAACAAGCTAGTGAGAGTCCATAAGCCCATCCAGAACTGGCTTATCATCCATAAGCTGTGGTATATTTGAGTGTGGATTTTTTTATTTTGATTTTTTCTTAACTAATTAACTTCTTAAGTTTACTTAATTAAAGCAGCTTATAAATAAGCTGTATTGAGAGCTTTTTGAACACAAAACAACACAATTAAGAAGCTTAACACTTGGAATTGTAAATTGACTTAAAAATCTCAAATTTGCATTAAAACTTGAAAGTGTTACAAAGCTGAAAGTAAAAGCCCTGTAAATGAATTTTAAAAACTAAAAATAGCATAAGTTTATGTTACGAAATTAGCTAAGAAAATCTAAGATGCCTTCAAGCTTACAAAAGCTATATTATAGCCGAAATTCCTTCTCTCTTGGCTTCTCACCTGTGCTTCTTTTGTGAGAGCTTCACAAGGTGTTTTTGTTGTGTGAGGGACTTGATAAAAGTAATCTCAGCCATTCAATCTTCTTGTGCTTCTTTTTGAGTCAATCTAGCCATCGAAATTACTTGAAAATGGTGAAGGATTGCCAACATGGCAATTATAAAGCTGGGGGGA
Source organism: Tanacetum coccineum (assembly GCA_026074375.1). Taxonomy (NCBI): domain Eukaryota; kingdom Viridiplantae; phylum Streptophyta; class Magnoliopsida; order Asterales; family Asteraceae; genus Tanacetum; species Tanacetum coccineum. The sequence goes on along the minus strand of BQNB010007722.1, from coordinate 90,823 downwards.
GATAGTGGAGGAGGGGGGAAGGTTTTATCCTCTGAATTTTTCATGGTTGCAGGGTAAAAGGGGAGAAGAGAACCCGTGATTGGTTCTTGGGTTCTGTTGGGCGGGAAAAATGGTTTTGGGCAAGTTGGCAGCTTTGGCCCCTCAAGTTATACTTCAACCAATTTCCAATTTCAGCCCTTGTCTTTTTATTCTTGTAATACAACTTGAGGTTTGGCAATTTTAGTCCCTCAAGTTGTATTTTCTTCACTTGGTTGACTTTTGACTTTGTCGGGGTTGACTTTCCTGTTGACTTTTTAGCTTTGACTGACTTTGGCTTCGAATTGACTTTGTCTTTTCCATTCCGTGCTTGGTTTTGTCGTTTTTGGCTTTCTTTTTGTCCTTTTCTTGAATATCTGTTTCCTGCACAATTCAAATGCAAAACATACAAATATAATGTATTTGGTATGTTTTTAGTCATTTAAGTCCGTTTTTAATGGAAAATGGTATGTGTAATTAAGCACATACCAACTGACTTATGAATATGCCATGGGGAGATTGATGAACTTGAAGTCCAAGAAAGAACTTTAGTTCACCCATCATCGACATTTCAAAATTATTTTTCATTAGGTTTGCAAAACGTTTTGAAAAATCTGGATTTGTTGAACCAAAAATAATGTCGTCAACATATACTTTAACAAGTAATATGTCTTTCCTGTGACGCCGTGTGAACAAGTCGGGTCAATAATACCTTTAGTGAACCCATGTTCAATTAGAAAAGAAGACAATTTGTCATACCATGCATGAGGTGATTGCTTAAGACCATATAAAGCTTTTCAACCTGTAGACGTGATCTGGAAATTCTGGATCAATAAACCCTTCAGGTTGGCTGACATAGACTTCTTCTTTCAAAGGACCATTAAGAAAAGCTGTTTTGACATCTATTTGAAAGATTGTGATATTCTTATGAGCAGCATAAGTAATAAACATCCAAACAGCCTCAAGTCGAGCAACGGGAGCAAATGACTCTTCAAAATCAATACCTTCTTCCTTCTTGTATCCTTTAGCCACAAGACGAGTTTTGTTTCGAATTATAATATTCTCAGCATCACTATAAATAGCTTGAAGGAAAATCTTCTAAAAAGAGTTTGGAATTGTCAATATATTGTATTTAGTCGTAAGAGTAGAAATGACGTCCAAAACATATTTTTTATGTGCTGAAACAACTTCTTAAAGTCCTACATTCTACAGTTAAGTCATCAAATGATTTTGTGCACAAAACATGTTTTTGGGTCACTGGTGACGGTCCCATAAATGTTAGGGCGGCCCCTATATTATCTGGGGGCCGTCTGTTTGTTCGTCAGAATTTGGCAAACTTAGAAAAAGCATATAAAATCAACCGTAAGTATGTAGAAGTCATACCACCTGCCATTTTAAAGATAATTGAGTCTACTTTCATTTAAAAGAACTTCTAAGACTTCATTCTTAACTTAAACAAGTCAGAAATGCAAAATAATACATAGTGGTCAAAACTTTGAGTTTTGTTTAAACGTAAAACTTGTATTTTATATTTTCCTTTGAGTCGGGCATTTCTAGTTGATGTATCTTTAAAAAAATAGTGTATTTTTCCTTTCAAAATATTGATCTTAATTAATTTTTGAAATGGGGAGGAACTATTTTATTTTTAAATCAAGCTAAGTACACGTCGTTATATCTAATACACAAAACAACGACAAATATCCTTATGTGTATGCTAGATGATTATGTGTGTTTACTTTTGTTTCAACTTTGTTAATAGATATTAATAAGTAATCATTACTATTTGTAATTAAGCTATTTATATATCTAAACACATGTGTCATGTATTCTATTTGTATGTTACTAGTTTTCCGGATTATGCCTAATAGGAATTACGCTAGATTTCTTGCGTTAAGTTGCAAAATTATTTGTGCATTGCATATAGGCATAGATCACTATATTTACAAGTGTTACATAAACATCTTGTAGATCATTGATGTGAAGTTTTAACACACGTAAAAATATATAAAATATAATACTTAAGAAGAGTAATTAAGAAAATTACCAAGTTACCCTTGATAAAATTCACTCTCAAAAATATATATAATATAACATAAAATACGTATATTAAACCGGGTAAGTATGATCACCCGGGTCGTTATCCCCAATGACTAGTGAAATTGAAACCACGTTAAGGTTCGGATCCTGATTTGAATGAAGCAAAGATATTTGATTTGGTTTCTAGAAATAAAAGCCCTAATTTTTATCTTTTTATAAGAGTTCTTAATTAAACTAATTAAAAATTAAACCTAATTACTAATTATAACTAATAAACTTAATTAACAACTTAACTAAGGACTAAGGGTGCAAAAACCTAAGAAACTAACGGAGGGACTAACTGAAAAACAGTTAAAATCGAAAAGTTACACTTTCTACCCTGAAAATCTATCCCGACAACAAACTAAGACCCGAATTAAGGTAAAATTTGAAAAGTGCTTAAAATGAAAAACTCAAAGAAGCAAAGTTGTAGAGGAAACTAGGGGAAACAAAATTAATAAAAGCTGCTTGGGCTGAAACTCACAAATAAGCTCTCAAAGAGCTTATCTTTAAGCTGTTACAGAAGGAGGGCTTTTCCCTTGTTTTTAGAAAATAAGCTATAAAAAACTCAAAACTAGATCAAAATGAAAAAGGAAAGAAGTTCTAAAGAGCTTATGATGTGCTTAATCTAAATATGCAAAGAAATTAAAGCTTAAACTACTTTTGAGCTACTGAAATTGATCATTAAGTAAGCAAACTCAGGAAATAGGCAAAGAAACTCAAGTTCAAATAAGCTAGAGAACTAAATAAGCTGAACTAGACTTTGAAACTTAAAAGACAACTTAAACTACTTATTATCCATCTAAATAAGCTATAAAATCTAGACTTATAAGCTAATTTAACAAATTTAAATTCTAAAGATTCTAAGTACTGTTTTTGGCTTTTTAATCTTTTTTTGACAGCAAAGATAAGCTAAGATAATAAGCTAGAAAATGAAATTGAAGACTTAAACTATATTAAGCTATATTAAAACTTAAATCCTACTGAATTTAATAAGCTAAATCTTTAAAATTACTTATCTAAATGAGGCTGAGAACACAGCAGTACTAACTAAGGTTAGTACTGGTAGTGTAAAAAGTTCAGCAGTATTAACTTATGTTAGTACTGCTAGTGTAATTTTGAGATTGCACTAAACCAAACACTACTTAACCATTATGACAGATTTGAGAAAAGCTTTTTAAGAGAAATTTAATGAACAAACACTAAATACCAGATAAAAACTAGCTTAAAACAAACTTAACAATCATGATTAAACAACTGAATAAGCTTTAATCTAAGATCTAAACTATTTAAACTAATATTTTTGGATTTTATGAGTTTTTATGACAGAAATTGATAACTAAAGATCTATAAATATTTAAGCAAAAACAGATGAAAACATATAACTAAATTGCACTAGAAGAGAAATTTGAACACTAACAAGCAAAGAGAATAAGCAAATAACAGATCTAAACATAGCAAGCAATAATATCAATATTTAAAACTAGAATTTAAAGGAAACTGAAAGAGAAACTTACAAACTCCTCTAGCTAAACAAGAGGACCAATTAAGGCAGCTACAAGCTCTCTAGCTTATGAATAAGCTAGAGTATAAGTCCTTGGGATCTCTTCCAAGGTAAGATCCCCTTCCAAAAGCTTAGATACAATAAGATCCATAATAGGTTTAACTGATTTAAGGTTTAGATAAGGTTAATACTGAATGCAAACAGCTCTATTTCAGCTTATAGACTGAAAGAGCTTTTGAGTAGCTTATTAGCTTATGAGACAATATGGCTTATTAAGAGAGCTTATGACTTTAAATGAGAGCTTAGAAAACGGAATTTAAAACATTAAAAACTGAATTTCATTAACTGAAAAAGCTGATTACATTAAAAGAAAAGGAAATTACAAGAACATTTAAGTAAAAATACGAATTTAAGCTAAAAATTATATAAAAACTAGAATCGACTACTAAAACCTCCTTTTTGTGTGTGTGAGAAGTGAGGTCTTTTTATAGTGCCCAGCTGAAGCTTCTAGGACCTCTAGCCCTGCTCTCCAATCTTCAATCTCTGCCATTCATTTAATCAATCATTTGATCATCAATTGTGGCCGTTTGATCAAGATGTGGACACCTGAGGATTGCCAGCGTGTCATTCCCTTGATGTGACGTTTGTGTTAGTTTTGTGAGTAAGTTTAGCACAAAACCCATCACAATTTGTGCTTCTTTCATTGATTACGTGGCTCTTCTTTAATGAATCCTTTGATAAAGACTGATTTGACCCTGGGTTTGTGATGTAGACCTCTTGAATTGACTTAAGCACCCTCTAATTTTGATTTGCCCCTTGTTTTACCATGGGGGTGAAATGAAGAAGACGGATGAATAGTAAAAGGGCTTCGCGCCCAATTTTCGACAGTTAAAACTGTTGAACTTTGGGGAATTTGCACATTTGGCCCCTTTCTTTCTTTTCCCTTTTTCAAGTTATAAATAACTTTCGGGATTTGCAAAATTGGCCCTTGTGGTTGATATAAAAGGGCATGGGCTAGGGTTTTGGCTTTTCTGGCTTCGGCTTTGTACTCTTCTGATTCTCGTGTCCGTGCTTGCCTGTTTTTGACTGTTTTCTTGTGATTTTTTATTTATCCATACCTGCACACACAAAACACAAATACAAGCATATTTTTGCCATTTTTGGTCTGTTTTGGGTTTAATTGGGTTATTTTAGGTATAAACGGATATGTGTATTTTACACTTATCAAAATTCCCCAAACTAAACGATTGTGTGTCCTCACGCAATATCACATGCCTTATAACCAATTACCTCGAAAATTTCCCAAACTAAACCTTTGAAAAGTAGCAAAGATTTTTGTTGAGAGAATTAAGAGATCACAAGTTATAAAACACCCGACTTCCCATTTTCTAAGATTTTTTTCTCTTTTTATGATTTTTCTTGATAATTAATTACCTAACTACAATTTATTTGTGTTGACATAATGTATTGTTTTCATTACCTCATTGGTAACTTTGAGGATCATAGAACAAAAAGCACAATTAAGTGTCTAAAAGATAATTTCATCATCCCTGATTTTTCACTTTTCCCATGCTAAGCTTAAAAATAAGATCACTGCTAATTACGAACTAAGATGCTACGACTACTTATAATTACAACTTGTGAATTCCTCTTCCCGACATAAATCATAAATTTAGGTGTGTGTGTTCAAATTAATTTAAACCATTAAATCCACATATTAGATAGATGAAATCCGACCAAGCTTTACTTAGCAAGATCACATCTCAAAGCAAACAAAAACCTCTTTAGCCAAGACATCGTTGGTTCACCTTGTCCCATGAATGCCTTTCTTTCTTCTCTAGCGATCCCACCGTCATCGGGTAAGTGCTAAGGCTTTTGACACCCCATCCGGAGAATACTAACCGAAACGCATGAACTTTCGATGAAAAAGCTTTGAAGACTTTTGCAAACCTTAGCTCAAAAGAATACCTTGGTTTTAGAAAATGAAACTTTTACTATTTATTTTCTAACTTACAACATTATTATTTCTATTTACTTTATTAGGCTAGGAATTGGTATCACTTTTCTTTCGACGACACATCGGCCTCGCCTCCGACAAGAGCTCGCGTACTTATTATGATACCAACCCTAAATATACATCCTCCACCTTTTCTTTCGATGTCACATCGGGAGCGAACCGACATGCACAATAGTACTTTATTGTATGGAGATGTGATAATTAATTATTAACACTTAAGGATTTATAACTTGCATCCTTTATTCATCAACTACATTTTTATAGAGATTTTTTTTTTAAATAATAACACTGATTAATTGATTTAACATATTATTTTTGCAAATAGTAAAAATTTCGTTTTAGAAAACCAAAGTATAAACTCGAACTAAAATCCTTATTTACAAATGATGTTTAACTCATCATCGATAAAGCTTTTTCTCTGAATATGTCGATTAGACTTTTAAGGAGTATAACTCAAAATTTGTAAAAAAAAAAAGAGAAACACAATAATTAATCATTTTAAGAGCTCCTGGGAAGAAAAATCACAAGTTATTCTTATAAGCCTTTAAGTTTTCCAAATAAACTTTGTTTAGCATCTTAATTCGTAATTAACACTATCATCTCTTATTCTTCACAAAATAAATTTGCAAATACTTAGCCTATATAAAATCCAACTCGGCATATTTAAAATCTACTTGAGAAGCTCAATCTTCACTTTTACTAAACGATTTCAAGTCTAGCATTTTTTAAAGTCACTGAGACTAGCACAAACTATCATCATTAATTGTTAAGGGAGAAAGCTAGAACTCTACACGTACGATCGGGTCAAAAATTACTTCTTATTCTTACCAACAGAAAACCTACATTCATGTCTTAACATTTTTTTTTTATTTGACTAAAAATTTAAATTTTTTGGTATTTTTGTAGGAAAAACGGGTACGTGAGAACAAAACAATAAGCAAGCAACATCAAATCGATAGATTCCCTTCCCCAAACTAAAATGAAACATTGTCCTCAATGTTTAAAGTCGGGTTTCTATGAAAATCTAAGCCGTTTATGAGGTATGCAAAGATAAACGTTAATCGATAATGATGAAAGGATATGGATCTCCCCAAACTAATTTCACACAAAGAAGCTCGAGTTGAACGGGACAAATCACCGGACACGAGAGGCTTCAAAGAATTTTTTTTTTTTGGGAGAATCCTGCAAAAATCACAACAAACAAGCTACAAACATCAAGAAATTGGAGAAAGAGTACAAACCTCTCTCAACATAACACACTTGATAATAGAAAATAGAAAGAAAATAGAAAGGATAAGCATGGGGTGAACTCCCACGAAGCGGCTTGTTTTTGGTCACCGAGTCGCAAGCTCGACTCGATCCCTGAATTTAGTTGTCCTTAGGGAAAGTCTGGAGGTCCGGGATAACCAAAATTATTTGGGGGGGTTTTGGTGTTATCCCCTCCAAAGTAGTTGCTTCAAACGGTGGCAGTGACTTTGAAATTAGAACCATGCCGTATGAGACAACTTGGCAGTGCCAAAAAAGATAAACTTCGGTGATTGTGAAAGGTCCGGACCATCGGACTTGAGCTCTCCGAGATAAATCTTTAAATCGGGAGTTGAAAAGCAAGACGTGATCAACCAATATGAAGTATTTAGTCTTTAACTTGGAATCGAGTATTACCTTTATCTTCTCCTTTAGATTACGATTCTCGTAAGCTTTTGATCACGAAGGCTCGCTTATTTCATTAAGGTGAACTTCCGATGGTCGCCCCGCGTCCTTTAAATCGAAGTGGCATGCTTAAGAGCCTAATATGCTTTTGTGATCTAGTTCAACTGGTAAGTGACTCCGCATTCCATAAGACTAACTTATACCGGAAGTACATCCACCCTTGGAGTCTTGTAAGCAGTTCTAAAAGCCCCATAATGGCATCATCTAGTTTGTCGACCATGTGGAACGGTTTCTCCTACCGGTCCTCTCCAAAATTCTTTTGTAGACTTCAATTCGTGACTCAACTTGACCAACCGATGTCGTTTGAGGTGTAAGGAGTCGAAGAAAGAAGTGGGTGACACCATATTTAGACAGACCTTATCAAATTTTTAGTTACAAAAATAGGTCCCACGATCGCTTATGATTGCTCTCGAGCACCGAATCGGAGAAAAGGGATTTTAAGAACTTAACAACTACCCTACAGCATTGGTGGGGAGCGCTTTCCGCTTCCACCCCACTTAGAAAGATATCGAACGGCTACTAGAATATATTTGTTTTATTTAACCCTCCTAACGACGAAAAGGTCCCATAAAATCAATTCCCCATAAATCGAAAATCTCACAAACTTGGATTGCATTTTGAGGCATCTCATCACGTTGAGAGATTTGCTTGTCTTTGACATGCATCACAAGTTTTGACAAATTCGAGGCAACATATAAATGTAGGCTAAAAGAAACCGGCATCAAAAAGCCCACTTCTTGCGGAAAAGTTGCACCGGTAGTGTCCCCCGGTGGGTCCACTGTGACAAGCTTCGAGAATTTCGAGAGCTTCTTTGCCATCTACACACCTTCGGATTATTTGATCCGCACAAGTCTTGAAAAGAAAAGGGTCATCCCAAAAATAATGTTTTACATCTTTAAAGAACTTGTTTTTCTCTTGAGTTGACATTCCTTTTTTAATGAATTTCCCCGCGTGGTAGTTATAGGCAAGTCGGCGAACCACACGGGTTACTTTGTCTTTGAAGTTAACACACTTAAAGTCTCTAAAGGAAAAGTCTCGGTAATTTCTTTTGGATCAAAAACATTTTCGTAAGGGTTTTCAAGACGAGAGAGGTGATCGGCTGCATAGTTTTCAGCTCCCTTAGTATCGATAACTTTAAAATCAAATTCCCCCCCCCCCCCCCCCCCCCCCCCCCCCCCCCCCCCCCCCCCCCCCCCCCCCCCCCCCCCCCCCCCCCCCCCCCCCCCCCCCCCTAAATTCTTGAAGAATAAAGACCCATCGAAGCAAACTTGCTTTTCGTCTTTCTTGTTGAAAAGGTATTTCAAAAGCGAGTGGACCTATAAACAACACTCTGTTCATGATTAGATATGATCGAAACTCTCAAAAGCGTAAACTACTACAAGCATCTCTTTCTCGGTTGTTGTGTAATTCGTTTCTGCTTCAGTCATCGTCTGCTAGCGTAATGAATTGGTCGGAAATGCTTCTCAATCCTTGTCCTAGGACCGCACCTATTGCATAATCACTTGCATCGTACATGATTTCAAAAGGTTGGTCCCAATTTGGAGCAATGAGAATTGGAGCTTCGTCAAGTTCTTTTCAATGATTTGAAAGCTAGAATGCAATCTTTCCGAAAAAATGAAGGATTGTTCTTCCTAAGAGATGGTCAAGGTCGAGAGATTTTGGAAAAGTCTTTGATAAATCTTCGATAGAATCCACATGCCCCGAGAAACTTCGTATGCCTTTAACTGTTCGTTGGATGAGGAAAGTTTATAAATTACATCAACTTTTAGCCTTAACGACTTCGAATTCCTTTTCTTAGAGATCTTATGTCCTAAAAACGATGCTTCTTTAACCATGAAATGGCTCTTTTCCCAATTTAGTGCTAATTTGGTGTCTTCACACCTTTTAAGCATTCTATCTAAATTAGCAAGACATAAGGAAAAAGAATCTCCAAAAACTAAAAAATCGTCCATAAAAACCTCCATCGTTTTTTCTATCATCGTGAAAAAAATGGCCATCATGCAACGTTGAAAAGTTTCGGGAGCATTGCACAAACCGAATGGCATACGACGGTACGCGAAAGTTCCGTATGGGCACGTGAAAGTAGTTTTTTCTTGATCTTTAGGATCAATTGGGATTTGAAAATACCCTGAAAAAACCATCTAAGAAACAATAAAACTCGTGCCAGTGGTCTAATCCATCTAATCATTGGTCCATGAATGGTACGGAAAAGGTCTTTAAAGTTGTCTTCGTCAACTATTTTTCGATAGTCCGAGAATGCAAACTCTCCATCCGTACTAATCTTGTAGCACCACTCATTTTCTTTTCGTTTCGTGAACAACGTTCATTCAACCAACCTTTTTTTAGGACACAATGGACCCTGACTAACCCATCGACTATCTGTAGATTGGATAAATCAATAATCCCCGCGTCAAGAAGTTTTTTCTATTTTCTTTCTTGATGACGTCGTGATTTTAGGGTTTAACCCTCCTTTGAGTGTTGGACTGAAGTACGCGTAACAACATCTAAAGGATTTTGTGAGAAGCAAAATTCTGGATCTATGCCTCGGATATCCAAAAGTTCCAAGCAATTGCTTGTTTTCTTCCTCGGTATTTTTCAGAACGTTTAATGAGTGAGTCTTTCATCTTGCTTAAATCTTTTGAAATATGACGAAGTTTTGTAATGTTCCTCTATAACGCATACTCAAGATGCGGAAGTAACTCTTAAGTTCGCTTTCTGAATTTTCATCATTTTGAGTTATAAGAAGTAGCATATTCAACTGAAGACTTCTTTGGTTCAACAACTTTAAGATCTTTTTGAATTCCGGGTGAGTAATCTCTTTGGTTTGGATTAGGTAATGGATCATTGTTGAGAAGTGCCTCAAGAATGAGAATGTCACCCTCAGGATCGTAGTATGTAGCATTGAAAAACTGGGTGAAACGTTTCATCACGATTGCTATGAAAGCACCGGCTTCATTCAAAGAGTAGAAAAGTATCACTTTCATCAAAAGGAGTAAGTGTTGGGGATGAAGTAGAAACAATCGGATCGAAGTATGGGGAAGGATTGTTGTAAGCAACGGAATCGGAAAATCCAAGTACTTCTTGTGAGTATTCTTCACAAGTGACATCAATAAGATCAACTTTCTTCAATGATTCGAGATGTTGTATAAATGGAAGAGTGCATCACCATACATTTAAGGGTTAACGATTGATCATCATTTCTAAGAATTTTTCTCTCCTTCGTAAACATCGATTAACTCATGGGCCCTTCCTAAACAGAAAAGGTCGCCCGAGTACAATGGTACTCGAGGATGCGGCTAGAAAATCAAGAACAACAAAGTCGGCGGGAAAAGTAAAATTTTCCTACTTTGACAAAAAAACATTTTCAGCTACACTGGTTGTTTGGAAATTGTACGTCGGCTAATTCCTAATACCATTTTTTTTCGGTTATGCCTAAAGTTAGAGAGCATTTCCAAATGGATAAAGGCACAGATTGATACAAGCACCTAAATCGGCAAGGGCTAAGTAACTCTCGAACTCTGAAAATCACATGAATCATAAATCGACCGGGGTCACTAGCTTTTCTGAAGCTTTTTAAGGACAACCGCACTACAATTTTCATTCAAAGGTGTTTTGGTCAATTCAATTAACTTGTCTTTGTTATTTAACATCTTTTAAACATCGAGGCAAACATTGGCATAAGAATGAGATCATCCCACGAAACTTAGCTCAAAGTGAAGATTACGGAAGATTTCCATAAACTTTGAAGCTAGGATATCATCCTTTTCACGAATCTTTTGTTTATTGAGTCTCGATGGGTAAGGCAAATTAGGTTTGGCTTTATTGGCAATGAAAGAAGGTTCTTCGATTGGTTCTTTGTCTTTGGTTTGTTCTTGGACCAATGGAGGAGGTTGGATGTCTTCGGTGCTTGGTAGCTCCGTATCCTTTGTCACCTCACTTTTCCATTCCACCACTGTCGGTGGATATCGGAGGTCCCATCGTAATGAAACACCACTAACGAGTTGTAATTGCCTAGCTTCATTTCTTGGGTTTGGAAAGGTATAGCTTGGTAAAGAACATGAACTGAAGGTTGGTTGGTAATTGCCTAAACATCAAACCTTGGTCAAAGGCTTGTTAACAAACTTGTAACATTTGCCATTTGATTTTGCAAACCTTGATTTTGATTTTGCACATTCTTTAATATCGCATCATTTGCTTTGACGTAGCTTTCAAAATCTGTTTTCAAAACACTATTTGTTGGAAGTTGGTAAGGTAAAACTTGATTGATTGGTGGTTGGTATGGTGGAGCTTGATAAACTTGATTTTGATTTTGAGTTTGGTTGTTTGGACGGTTTTGGTTGTAATTTCCTCCACGGTTTTGGTTGAAATTAGAATTGGTTCCTTGGTAACGGTTTTGATTGTTTTGGACATTTGGTTGATTGAAACCCGGTGGTCTCATTTGACTTGCCAAATTGGAAGGTTGGTTTCTTTGGAGAAAATTGCCAACAGCTGCGGTTTGTTGAAATTGTTGGATGTTGTCATGAAAAACGGGAAAATCATTTCCACCTCGAGTTAATGGACAAAGGTTAAAATTGTGATTCGATCCACAAGTGACACATACTTCCTCAACCGCTTTGACGGGTGCAGGAGTAGTAACAACTAAAGCTTTCATTTCATTCAACATCTTGTTCATCTTGATAGTCATCTTAATCCTCGAGAGAAGCTAGGCTATTTGTTGCATATCGAAAGAATTTATTAGAAGATGAAGAATTAGAAAGAGGAAGCATCCATACTCACTCTTGAATCTTTAGCCGACTTCTTGAGTAACGAACTTTTAACTGCTTCATAATCGCTAAACTTCTTGAGGCAAATTTTCTAAGAAATTGCCCACCGCGGCAGAATCTAAGGCATCTTGAACGATGGAATTCAAAAATTATAAAAAGTATCAAGTTTTGAAGATCCGAGAAGCCTTGTGAGACATTGACGAAGGATCCTTAAAAAAACTTCCCATTCTTCGTTAAAGGTTTCCGTTTGTTCTTGGAAAAATTGGTGATTTTGTTCGGGAGGTCAGTTGTTTTATGGTGGGAAGTAATTGGTTTTATGAATTTTGAAACAAGGTCGTCCCATGTGAGAATTGATCTTGGAGGTTCCTTGTCTAACCAATCTCGGGCTTCACCGTCTAGAGAAAAAGGAAAGAGCAAAAGCTTTACCGAAGTGTTCGGAACTTCTGGATGTCTAAACGTTGAAGTGACCTTGTTAAAAAATCGAAGGTGATTGTGAGGATCTTGTCTACCCGTAAACTTATTACTTTGCACAAGATTGATTAACGGTTGCTTAAGCTCAAAATTGTTAGCATTAATCGGTGGAACAACTATAGCATCTTCATAACCCTCGATGGGTGCTTGTAACATTTGGGCCATTGTTCGATTGTCGGCCATTGGAACAACGTTTTGTTCAAACCGAAAGAGTTTGTTGTTGACGACGTCTACGAGATTGCGAACGAGTGCGCATAAAAAGAAAAACTAACAATTTAAAAAGCAAAACTTTATACTAAAAAATTTTTAATTTTTTTTTTATTTTTTAGAATGAATTTTAATGGTTATACGAAAGAGACTTAAACCAAATAATCAACTACTTCACGGTAGCTCTTGAAAATTGCTTTTCAAGGTGAGCCGTACTTGGTAGAGACACAAATGGCAAGTGTTAAATCTTTTGTTCGATTTGGGAACCAACAAGTTCACCGGAAATTGAAATGATAATACCTCCGTTGAGAATATTATATTTTGGTATGTTTACCAATTGGTGACTTTTATTTCTAAATTAAAAAGGAAGATTTTTTTTTATTTTACTATTTTTTTATCTTTTACTTATACTAAAAAGAAAATGAAAATATTTTTTACTTTTTATATTTTATAATTTTTTTTTTTTGGATTTTTGGATTATAAAACAAAAATGAAACTTTCGAGGGTGAAAGGATCTTCAAACCAAATCAACAAACACAAAACGTAAGAATCGTAAACACTAGTCCCCGGCAACGGCGCCAAAAACTGATTCGCAGTTTTACGTACCTATAAAATATATAATAAAAATACTACTTAGGTAAATTCCAACTATTCACCTTTAACCAAGGTAAAAAGTTAAGACTTACAAAAATAATATATAATATATATATTATACGTATGTTTAACCGGGTAAGTTTGATCACCCGGGTCGTTATCCCCAATGACTAGTGAAATTGAAACCACGTTTAGGTTCGGATCCTGATTTGAATGGGGCAAAGATATTTGATTTGGAAAGATATGAAAAATAAAATTAAAATGAACAATTAAACAAATACGGAAACGCAACTATTAAGCTAATGGACTAAAACTTTACCCTAAAAATGTAAACTAAAATTTCACTAAATAAAGAAAAAGCTCAGAAAATTATTAAAAATAAAAGCCCTAATTTTTATTTTTTTATAAAAATTTAATTAAACTAATTAAAAATTAAACCTAATTACTAATTAAAACTAGTAAGCTTTGTTAACAACTTAACTAATGGACTAATGGTGCAAAGATCTAAGAGACTAACGGGGAAACTTAACAACTAACGGAGGGCCAACTTAGTAAACAACTAAATTTGAAAGTTACACTATCTACCCTGAGAATCTATCCCGATCACAAATTAAGTCCAATAAGCATTCGAAATTTTAAAGAGCTTAAAATGAAAAACTCAAAGAAGCAAAGTTGTAAAGGAAGCTAATGGGAACAAAATTAATAAAAGCTACTTGGGCTGAAACTCACAAATAAGCTCAATAAAAGCTTATTTCTAAACTGACCTCAGAAAGAAGGGTTTTGAGCTTATCTTTACTTAGCTAGCTATAAACTGCTCAATTTAAGCTTAATTCTAAAAAGGGAAAGTGATCTAGAAAGCTTATGATGTGCTTAATCTAAAAATGCAAAGAAAACTAAGCTAGAAGTGCTTTTAAACTACTGAAATTAAGCATGAAACAAGCAAACTCAGGAAATAAGCAAAGTAACACAAACTCCAAATAGACTAGAAAACTTAATAAGCTAAACTAGACTTTAAAACTTTAAGAACTTATTAATCTACTTATTATCCATCTAAATAAGCTATAAAACCTAGACTTAAAAGCTTGAATTAACAAATTTAAATCCTAAAGTTTCTAAGTACTATTTTTGGAATTTTAAGGGTTTTTTTATTGACTTTTGACAGCAAAATAAGCTAAGACAATAAGCTAGAAAACAAAATTAAAGACTTAAACTATATTAAGCTATATTAAAACTTAACTCCTACTGAATTTGGTAAGCTAACCAAAATTATCTTATCCAATTAAGCTTAAGAACACAGCATCACTAACTGAGGTTAGTACTGCTAGTGTAAAAGTTCAGCAGTTCTTTCAAGTGAAAGCACTGCTGATGCAATTTGACTTTTGATAACAGAATAAGCAATGAAATAAGCTAGAAAATGAAAACTAAAATTAAATTTATAATAAGCTATAACTAAATTTAATCCTACTGATTTTGGCAAGTCTACACTCTAAGCTAAATACAAACTTATGGTTAGTATTGGTAGTGAAAAGGTTCAGCAGTTGTAACTTATGTTAGTACTGCTAGTGCAATTCAAGAGTGCACTAAACCAAACACCCCTTTTAGACTATGACAGATTTAAGAAAAACTTTTTAAGAGGAATCTAATGAACAAATTCTAAATACCAGATAAAAACTAGCTTAAAACAAACTTAGCAATCATGATTAAACAACTGAATAAGTAAAATTCTAAGATCTTAACTAATTAAGCTAATATTTTTTTGGATTTTGTGAGTTTTTATGACAGAAATTAGTAACTAATGATCTATAACTATTTAAGCAAAAACAGATGAGGACATATAACTAATAAGCACTAGTAAAGATATTTAAACACTAATAAGCTAAGAGAATAAGCAAATAAGCAATATTAAGCATATAAGCCATAAATAAGCAATTTAAATTGAAATTAAAGAAGAATAAAAAGAGAAACTTACTTGATCCTTTAGCTAAACAAAAGGAACCAGTTAAAGGCAACTACAAGCTCCCTAGCTTATTAATAAGCTAGGGTAAAAGTCCTTAGGATCTCTTCCAAGTTAAGATCCCCTTCAAAAAGCTCTAATCCAATAAGATCCATGATAGATTAAACTAATTTAAGGTCTAGGTAAGATTAATTCTGACTTCAATAAGCTCTATTTCAGCTTATAGACTGAAAGAGCTTTAAATGAGCTTATTAGCTTATTGAGACAAATTAGCTGATTAAGAGAGATTTAAGGTTGAAAATAAGAAGAGCTTATGACAAATAAAAACTGAAATTCATTAATTGAAAACTGAATTACATTACTAGAAAAGGAGATTACAAAAACATTTAGGAAAAATTACGAAATTAAGCTAGACTAAATTTTTACTAAAAAACCTAGATATATGTGTGTGTGTGTGAGAAGTGAGGCCTATTTATAGTGCCAAGCTGAAGCTTCCCCTCACATACACCCTTTATGTTCCTCTTATGATTGCCTGCTTTTCTAAATCTTTAATCTAGCCAATCATTTCTTCAATCATTTGAGCATCAATTGTAGCTGTTTGATCAAATTGTGGACACTTGAGGATTGACAGCGTGTCATTCCCTTGATGTGACGTTGTGCTAGTTTTGTGAGTGTTTTAGCACAAAAACCCACATTCCATTGTGCTTCTTTCATTGATACGTGGCCTTTGATTGAGAGAAGGTTAATGAATCCCTTGATAAAGACTGATTTGTCCCTTCATCCATGTGAAATGTAAACCTATGAATTGACTTAAGCCCTCTCATTAGAGAAACCCCTTTATTAGTAAAAGGAAACATTGGGAACGATGGTGAATAGTAACTGGCTTCCAAATGTGGCTTCGCGACATCCTAATTTTCGACAGTTAAAACTGTTAAACTTTGGGGAATTTGCACATTTGGCCCCTTTCTTTCTTTTCCCTTTTTCAAGTTATAAATAACTTTCGGGATTTGCAAAATTGGCCCTTGTGGTTGATATAAAATGGCATGGGCTAGGGTTTTGGCTTTTCTGGCTTCGGCTATGTACTCTTCTGATTCTCGTGTCCGTGCTTGCCCGTTTTTGACTGTTTTCTTGTGATTTTTTTATTTATCCATACCTGCACACACAAAACACAAATACAAGCATCTTTTGCTCATTTTTTGGTCTGTTTTGGGTTTAAATGGGTTATTTAGGTATAAAGGATTATGTGTATTTTACATCTTATCAGCCTCATGTTCGTCAACAATAATGAAGATGTAAGAAGGTGAGTCTTCATGAATTTAGCATCGGATGAGCTGCAGAATTGATGGGTGTATCAGAAAATGTCTTCTAAAAATATTCTTCAAACATTGGACCGAACAAATTATCCAAATCTTCTTTTTATGGAGTATACATTTCTTCTGCTGATGAATTATAATTTATGAATTGTTGAAGCTCGGGTTCTAAACAATTGTGTTCAGAAGCCATAGCTGTGAGCTTGTCAAACCTGACATTTATGGTTTCCATATTCTTTTTAGTGCGTCTGTTATAGATTCGAAACCCTCTTGATGTTTCCGAATAACCAATAAAGACCCCAATGTCTTCTTTTGGTTTCATTTTTCTAAGATCATCTTGGTTATTTGTTGGATAACACAATGAACCAAACACATGAAAATATTCAACATTTGTCTTTCTGTCTTGTAATAACTCATAAGGTGCTTTGTTATGTCGTGTATAAATGATTGACCGATTTTGAGTAAAACAAGCGGTAGCCACTGCTTCAGCCCAAAGAAATTTAGGTAATCGAGAAAAGATAAGCATCGTTCGAGCAGCTTCAACAAGAGTTTTCCTATACGTCGTTCCAAACTCCTCCATTTTGCTGAGGCGCATTTTGAGCAGTTTGAAACTTGTGCTGATGCCTAACTTTCAAAATGACTCTAAGAGTGCATTTTTGAATTCAGTACCATTAGTCTGTACGAATCTTTGCAACTTTAGCTTTAACATTCAGTAGAGCTTGAGCAAAGTGAACTTCTTTATAATCACTGGAGTTTCACTTTTGAATAAGAAAGTAAACGCCTTGTATTCGAGAATAATCATCCACGGATCACAATAATATACTTCTTTCCATGATTGAACTACCCCGCATTTTGGAACCGCATATATCCATATGAAGTAATTATCCAATTTTGGAGTATCACGTGGAAACTAATTTGAGTGAATGATAATCTTTCTGTCTTGCTTTTATCCTCTTTCACAAGCAGAACAAAGGTGGATCTTTTCCATATTTAAACTTTGGAAGACCATCAACCAAGTCAAATTCTGGTAAGAGATCGTTTACTAGGTGCCCAAAATTAAGATGTTAAAGTATGCGAGCCATAACCATGACTTGTCAAGTTGCTAGACATTAGACAAACGTAGAAGAAGAAGCCATGAGTCAGAAATGGAGATAGTATATAAATTTGATTCACGATCGCCTATAAGAAAATCATCTCCTTCCAGATTACGCAAGTAACATGTCTTAGAACGAAAAGCCACTTCTAAATCGCCATCTTAAAATTGTCCAACGCTAAAGAGATTATGTACAAGGCTTCAACAAAATTAATCATACAAATATTGGATAATTGCGCCCATATATAAGTCACCATAGCCTGTTGCTTAGCTGCAAAAATTATCAATTCTAAGCGAACGGTGCTATGATATTTCTTAAATGAAATTTTTTTAGCAGTGATCGATCACCCGTCCAAATTTTGAAACTACCACTATCAACAATCCACAGAACAATCTAAACTACCTGCAACATAAGAAGAAATAGAACATGGACAAGTGGGCAATTTGACTACCCATTTCTTAACAGAGACTAATTGTTTTTTAGATGAACGACTATTATAACCATTTGGGTTTGTGTTAACAGGAGACCAAACAACATTTGGTTTTGATTCAAACCATTTTGCCATATTTGACTAGTTCGAATCTGTCTGCATGATATTGAGCTTAAAGAACTTATCTCGTACATTTTTTCTCTGTACTCAGAAGCCTTAGATCGTTTAGCTTTTAAGGTGCTTTCCTGACATCAATCTTAGGTTTGGGGACTACATAAGTATATCTAAAGACTAGAAAGTGTTGACGATCCTTAGAAAAACCTAATTTTCTTTGCGAACTAATAAGTAGTATCATGAAGATTTTGGTGTGTCAAAGATTTAGTGGATAAGGGTCTACGAACATTCGAACTCGCATTTAATTTATAATTTGCAAAACAATTATCATGACATGGAATAAGCACATTTTTCATACAAGAAACACATAAAAAGTTTTTGCTTTAGGAGCGTTTGCAACATCAATATCAATTATATTCTCTTTGTTTGAGATAAATTTCAGATGTGATATATGTTTGCTTATTTTCCAAACAAAAAAATGCTACTCTTCTTGCTGGCTTCTTAGAGTTAGCTAAGACACTATCCTTGACATGTGAATCCCTATTCATTGGTCTTCTAACACTAGATGCAGCATTCATTCCTATAGAAGATAAATCATGCTTAGCCTCATTTTTTTGTGATTCATGTGTTGTGACAACTTTGTACATTCCAGGTGCTATGATATCCTTGTTTGAATTTACCGCCTCTTCTGTTAGGTAGGGAAGTCTTAAAGTGACTGGTTTTGACCATGCCATGTTTTCTTTTGATTTAAACATACACGTTTTAATTTTGAATAACATGTTTTGTGTAATGGTTGTACACAAAGAATAGGTTGAGAACCATTTGTCTTGTCAAACTTAGTTTTACAGACTTACCTTTTTCAAACATTTGTCATCTAGTTTTTTAACGTCAGGTTTGGTAAATCAAAAGATTCAGATTCTCAGCAAACAAACACCAAGCATATGTTTTCTCAAAACATGAGCAATTAATTTGTCCATTTCGTTTGAGTTTTAGACCGTGTCTTTTTTATTGAATTAAAAAGCTTTTGATATTCTAATTTGACATTGCTACGTTGTTCTTATAAAGATTGCACCGTAAAATCCAAAGACACGTTCTCATCTTCAAGTTTCACCATTTTTGAAATCCAAGAATAATCAAGAGAATTTATGTTTTTATTCTAAAAACATGAATCCCATTTATGTTTTTCTTTTTCATGTTGTAACTTTTACTTCATGAATTTTTCTTCTGCTTGTAAACCCTCTGATATCTCATGAAATTCTTTTAAGTTGTTTCAATTTTAGCATGGGAGTGAATTGTCACACATTCATCGATTTAACAACACACTTAATTCAACTCCATGCTGAGAGATACTTCCCTAAAGTGGATCTAGGCAAAAAATCATTTTGGTTCTCTAGTTCACAAAGTTCACTTTCTATAGATTCAAAAACTTCATTTCATCTTTTTTAATATCCCTCCTGAAATAGTGTCTAAAGAATTCAAATAGAAACTGCAACTCGTTGGTCAATTGAGTTTGAGTTTATCATGACAAAATCATGAGTTTTTTGTATGTTGTTTCAGGTGCGTATAAAAAATGCTTAGCTCTTTACTATTTACATTTCTTTTTAATTAATTTCAGACAACCTTCGAAAACAATTTTTTATTTTATCTAATTCCATGATCAAAGAGTGACTCACTCGCATGGATGCTGGGATAGAAGAGAGTTGCCATTGAATTAACTGTCAAAGGAATAAAAGAAGAAGTAAATATTTTTTTGCTCAGTAGAAAGTTCTATTTGAGAACAAAGTCTTTAATAGAGAGCATTTATTTATGCATAATAAAATGTCCAAATTCTGTTTTATTTTCAACAGCAATTGGATCATTCATTTTTTTGTACACTTTTTGTTGACTTTTAGAAGCGTCATCAAGAGTATCCTCAGTATCTTTAACATCCAAAGAAATCTCTGAATTACCTAAACTAGAAGCAAGATATAACTTTAGACATTGTGAAATTGCTTGCTTGAGTGTACAAGGATTCGGGTACCTCAAACCATATTTTAATTGCTGATCATACACAGACAATGGCTTTAGTCAAGCTAAAACATCCTTTAGGAATTGCCAATTTTCAATTAGATCAACAATCTTTTTCAGTTTGGCCTCAAATGGCTTTGGTCCAATCATAAACATTCCTTGTAAGGAATTGCCAAGTTTCAATATTAGATCAACATTCTTTTGAAGTTCCTCATTTTTTCGCTTGTAATTAGTGACGGCTAAATCTAATTTATCTCGTTGTTTTTCTAGATCTCGAATGATATCTCGATCACGAACAAATTAAGATTGAGCTTGTTGATTAAAATGTTTTGCTTGTCTATCAGCTTCAAGAAATTCGTTGAGATAATTGTTATCCCCTTTGATGTTTTCCAAAACTCGAACCCTTTCCTTATACAACTCAAGCTGACTATTCAAAGTCATGTTTTGTTGTTGGACTTTTTGAGCAAATAATTGTTGTTTCTCAGCTTCTTGATATGCATTTCTAGCTAGTTGCTCTAACGCATATCGGTCAGGAACATGTGTATCTTTTTCAACACTACCACTATTAACATTTCTATTTGGTTTATCAAATATAATATTGCTATCAATTTGATCATCACCAATTGTACTGTTAATAATTTTAGTATGAGTTGGATACATTTGTTCTTGATTATCTTTGATGGATGAAGATTGTACCTCACTAATAAATGCAGAATCATAGCTTGGCCCAGCATCAGAAGTATTATCGGCTGGTTGAATCCTGGCCATTAAGCATATGTTTGCACTGAGTTCTTCAATTTCTTCCATCCTTGAAGCATCAGCAAAGAGAAAATCATTCTGTTCATCGGTAAGAAGTACTCCAGCTTCATCCTGTTTTGCCAGCAACATTTGTTCCATGAAGTATTTCGAATCCCGAACTCTTGGTTTTGGATAATTCCTAGCATAATGTCCTTTCCCACTACAGTTGTAGCATTGAACAGTTGAAGTATTTCCTGAAGACAAAGTTCGAAGAGTCCTTTGAACATTTTCGGTCTCATTTTGAGCATTAGATCCCTCAACAACTTCCTCTTGAACATAAGCTCGTCTAGTATTTCTTCCAGTATTACCAGGGTTCCTGCTTTGAATATTCACCCTATCTCCTTGAATGATTGCTTGGTTTCTGGTGTTGGATGAAGTACGAAGACGATTATTTGTTGGATTAGAGAAATTTTGAGTAATGGCTCGAGCAAGTAACAACATTGCAGAGGTTAGAGGATCTTCAGAATTGGTTTGAACATCATCCTGCTGGTACTCATCGTCATAATCAACCACAGACGTAGGATGCGTTACATAATAAGATGAGGTATTTCTAGAAGATGAACCCGTGTGTGCTACTAGAGCCAA
The DNA here is from genome assembly GCA_026074375.1 of Tanacetum coccineum. Classification (NCBI taxonomy): domain Eukaryota; kingdom Viridiplantae; phylum Streptophyta; class Magnoliopsida; order Asterales; family Asteraceae; genus Tanacetum; species Tanacetum coccineum. The sequence goes on along the minus strand of BQNB010007722.1, from coordinate 69,174 downwards.
AGGATCATGAGACTTTTCTAACTTCTTTGCCCGTGATGCATTAACCAGTTTCTCGAATTGCTGAAGGTAATCAAAGAGATCATCAAACGAATCCACTGTCAAACGTTTAGCAAGACGAACTTGGGTGACATATTTCAACCATTCCGGTTGCAAGCTATTCAGGAACTTTGTGTTAACTGTGACAATTGGAAAAATCATTTTATTTCGTTCCAAATCATTCATTAACTGAGCAAAGCGGTTGTAGACAGAAACAAGTGCTTCCCCTGGTTCAGCAACAAACTGATCAAATTTGTTCGTAAAACAAGTTTCTCTGTCAACTTGCTTTTGTATAGTGCCCCTCATCAGACGTTCAACTCTTTTCCACATTTCCTTGGCCGTAGTGCAAGCATCCACAGAGTTGTAAATTTCATTTGGAATAGAAAGTAGAATCAGATTCATGAGCTCAATTTCAGCATCATAGTGCAATAATTCATCACCTTGTAGATCCTCTGCAGTCTGCAGTGTTGGTAATGTCAAACCAGTAGGAACAAACATTTGAATCTGATAAGGACCTTCATCAAGTGCTTTGTTAAGCCACTTTCGGTTTTATCTCTTTCGATTTATATATCTTCTAAATCTACTTGCCCATTGTATATAACTACCCCTTTCAAGCATGGGAGGCCTAGTCTCAGAACCTGCATCAGCGAGAGATTGTTGATATGTTTTGGATGTCGACATGTTTTATGATTCAAAGATTGGATCTTTATAGATGAAAATGAGTGATATTTGTGAGAAGATTTCCAAACTCAATAGCAGTTGTCAAATTCGGAAAATATTGTTCTCGGATAACAAGTAGCCTGAAACTCGATACACTTCTCGGATAGAACTAAAACTCGAACAAAGAATACTATCAAACTTGGTACTCTCAAAACGTAGTAAACTTAGAAATACACTTAACCAAAAATCGATTAACTTGTTTTATTTCAAAAAAAATGATTTAATCAAACTCGATAGAATCGAAATTTAAAAAAAATCCTTATGATATGAATTAACAAGAACCACAATCTCGATAGAACCGAAATTAATGATGTCTTAATAATCCAAAACACTTATATCACCAAATTCGATAGAACCGAATTTGATTTCCGAGTTTAGTAATTACCGAATTTATGTTTCAAAAACCCAATCCATGATAAAACCGTGAACTTGTGATGTTTTAAGACTTTGTAAGCTTATTTCCGAGATTAAATCACTAAATCCTTATTCACACTTTTTGATAAAACCGAAAATGTACTAATACTTATGAAACTCGATAGGCAACCGAGTTTATCAATAACCACCTAATATACGATTTTCGATAGAACCGAAAATGCGTATATATCTATTACAACACTTATTCTACCGAGATTAAACTAATAACGATACAAAAGCTCCCAAAAATGATACGAGAATGCTAAAACCCCTTCCGAGAATACAAAAACACTTCTGAGAATGCTAAAAACACTTCTGAGAATGCACAAACTCCAAAACACCGTCACATCAAATCCATTAGAATAGTCAATAATGCTCAATTACTCAAAATAGCTGCCAAAATACAAATCGAAACCTCAAGAATCTCAACTGAATCCTTCGAATTGCATTTTGTGGTTCTCGGACATGTAACAAATCACAAATCGAATCACTTTAATTCTCTAATGGCGTATGATACCACTTGTTAGGTCTTGTTTATCTTGAATCATACATAATCAACCATGAAAGCTTAGAGAGAATAGTAGAGGAAGGCAAGTATTTAATTTTCAAATATTATAAAATGGAGGGAAAAAGGAAAAGATTATTACAAGGCTTACCCTTCTAATGGTGATTAGGAGGGGTATTTATAGGAGAGGGAAGGAAGCTTCCCTTCCTTTATTTTTCTAATGTTTCACTTCTAGTCCCTATACTTTGGTAATTATGCTATTTCTTTCTTTTAGCATAATAAACCTTATTACAAGCTACTTTATTCTTAACAAAATAAAGACTAATAACTAAATATAATAAAACCATATAATCGACACTTTTCATGAACCTAACAATCTCCCCCTAAGGGTCGATTATTCTGGGCGTTCCCTTCGTGGTCCAAGTGGTCTTCCATTCACATACATCTCCCATCTTCTCATCTGGTTGCGATACTTCAATCTCACTTCAATTTCTTCTTCAAACAATTTCAAATACTCAACCTCATCTTCGGTGAGATCTCTTTGTATATAGCCATACTTAACATCATTATTGTAACTCTTTAGACCTTCTAATACTCTGTTTAGTGTTGCATCACAAAACTTATGAATCTCTGAATGTCTCATCACCCTTTTCTCTTTCTTGCTATTCTTGTATATTATTCCATGCACGGGCTCATAGATGATGGAGAACATTTTAATGTTCTGTTTTTTAATTCCTAGGAAAGTTATTGTTGGTCAGTAAGATACCTTATGTTGATAGCTTTCTTTTCCAAAGTTAAAAGTCATACAATTTTTTCTCTCCGCATATCATGACGCTTCTGATAAAAACTTACTAAAGGACCACAGCAGATCATGTTCTCGGCATAATAGGTACCTTGCTCATTCATTGATCAGCAAGTAATATCCCTCAATATCATTCTTATTGAGATTCTCTGTAATCAGGGACTCGGTAATTGACTCTTATGCACTCATTGGCTATTCTTGCTATCTATCTGGTGATGAGCCTTGTGTTCATGGCCAGTTCCCAGTACGTCTTGATAACTTGAATGATCTTTGAATTTGAAGATAAAACTTCTTAGTTTTCCCAGGTTTTCTGCCCTCTTTATGTATAGATCTTTGCATGAGAAATTTTCCTATTGTTCAACACCATACGAGCATAAGATTAAATTTCTTTACACCATTATTCTACCTTCTAGAAGTCTGTTCTTCGATATCAACATCATTGAATATATTAGCAGGAAATTGTGAAGTGACAACACTAATTTCTAGGCCCTGAATTCATTTCTTAATACAAAGATCTTGATTTATCAAGAGGACAATGCTGGAGCTTTTGGATCTCTCTAACAACTTTGAACTAAAGGTGTGGTCTTTCGTGGATGTGGAGTGCAACGATTATCTTTCTGCTTTCCCAATACCAATGGTTACTTTTCAAGATATTTCTTCATCTGATCAATATGATATTGATGTTCATCTCCTGAAGTACATCTTTGTCTCAACATCTCATCAGCAATTTTCTTTAGCTTTGCCTCATTAATAGTCAGTGACACTTCTTCCATAATGTTTTGTAAATTTGCTTTGTTGGTATTTCATCTTCATCTTGAAGCATATTGAACTCAGAGTCCAAAATCATAATCATCAACATGCGTTGATTACCTAAAGATGATAGGACTTTGTTCTCTTTCATTACATGCCAGATGACTATCAGTCACATGTGCTTTGTACCTCAGATGCTTTTGTCGCTTTGCCACTATTATCCACGGTGGTGCATCATTCTGAGGGTCGTTCTAGATCCTTGGGAGACGCAGAGTTCTACAAGTAGTTTGAGGTACCTAAAGTGTCTCAAATTTCACCTGAAGTGCGAGCCATATTGCTATGTCTTGTTGTTGCAACTGAGGATTGTTTTTCATTGATAGATACAGTTGATATTGTTGTTCAGGAATAGATGTTGTTTGTGGTTGAGCTGGATGAACATGAAGAATATGTCTAGACATATAATTTCTTACCGACGCATCAACCAAAGAAGGCATTTTATTATCAATTGCTTGTTGTATCTGTGATGAAATTTCAGCCTGTAATCTCCCACGCTCCTATAACATGGTTTAGCAATCATCTTTTATTATCAGTCTCTTCTTTATTCTGTTGCCTTTCCAAAAGCAGCCCTTTTGCAACATACACTGGAACTTGAACTTTATCCTGCTCATGAACTTGCTTCTCGACTTGCTCCTTGATATGCTTATCTACCATAGTGGGTAGTGATGCAACCATTACTTCCGGAGATGATCAGCAGATGTAATCAAATGGCTTTCTTAATCAAGAACTGGGCTCTCAGATGTTTCAAACAAATATCCATAACGTCCCGGAACTCCTAAAAGAAACTCTTGTAACATTTAAAATGAGAAGGTTTGGCTTTGAATAATGATAGAAGTCAGTTTGTGGTAGATAACTTGGTGTTGAGTGAATTTGATGATGGTGTAGGTGTAGTATTAGTTACCGTTAATTCCTGGAGTTTCTTAGTATCCGAAGATACGAGATCAGTATGAATCCTAGGAGATCAAATTGGTATGGGGGATGGTGTACTCCTAGACTCTCTTCATTCTTCCGTTCTCCCTTCGCTTTATTTCATACACCTCATCAGTTATTTCCCTCTTCTTTTTCATTAACATTTACAAAATTAGGTCTTTACAAATTAGTAAATCATCCACCTCTGGACTTTACTTATCACTCCTGGGCGTCAAACCAGTGCGGGAATATTTTGATCACCACTCCTAGGGTTTGGACTATCATCAACTAACATTCTCGAGATTCTTCAACCATCTATTCAATTTCTACAGATTGCCAAGTGCTTGTTTCAACCAATTCACATTTTCTTTTCGTCTTGCTCTTCTCGACTTTTTGTGCCTCAACATAGTCTTAATTGCAGTGGTATTGTAAAATCATCCATTGCTTTACCACGGTTGGCATGGAGCTGGTAGAGTAAGAGTGTGAATCTCCTTCTGGAATACGGAAAACAATCTTAGTTGATCATTTAGGAGCTCTGACCCCCCTCCCCCCCCCCCCTCCCTCCCCCCCCCCCCCCCCCCACCCCCCCCCCCCCCTTCCCCCCCCTGCATTCATTTAGGGTTAGGAGACCATAGGGGCGCTAGGTGTCCTATGCGTTCTTTGGGTAGACTTTGTCGGTTGTGACTGAGTCAGAGGAACATCTATCCCAAAAAGACCTTCGCATACATCGATATTGCTCGGTGTGCTCATTTCGTCTAAAGATAAATCCAGTCTGGAATCTTCATTTCCAACTATGTTTTGTTTTTCTGAATTTAAAGATATTTTTTCTATTAATCTTCCATCTTTCAGATTGTATATATGTCTTAGCACGCCTTGAGAATTCGGAAAATTAGTCAGGTAATGACTAATGATGATCTTAGTAAATCTGGGATAAGGAATCGAAGATGTTGGATGATGAAGAGAATAATAAAGTCCTTCCCATAGTAGCTCCGCATAATCAACATGAATGTTATTGATAAAGCAATACATCATTTGCATTATCTGTAATGGTGGTTGATCCTATCCAGTTATGCGTGTTGTCAAGCATTTGGAAAATATATTGCACAACGTTGCCATGGCTGCAGAAGACCAGTTGTCTTAAAGCTTGATGATGTCTTCAGCTCCATTGTAAATCCTAATTCATTTTTGTAGAATGGAACCATGTCTAAAAATGATGGTGGTGGCACAAAACTGTCATGATTGTTGTCATTTGCTTATGGTAGGTGAAAGATTGTTCTGAAGTCATCTAGTGTAAGAGAAAGCGGTTTCTTCGTCAGCATAACGTGAGCCTATACTTTGATCGGTCTTCTTCAAGGTATGCCAGAAATTGTGCCATATAGATCCAAGGTACTAGATGAGAACAGTGCAATGCTGAATCGTCACGGATGTTCCTTGATGATATTCATCAGATTTTGATTTTTGATTTCAGGTGGCATTGCACTTGTTCAAAATCATACCTTCTTGTTTGCAGCCCTTCCTCTCTTCCCCTCTTAGATCTAGTTCTCTTGGTTGGGGGAACAATTTCGTCTGGATGAACATCAGTTGCATGTTGTTGTTGTGTCATGATGATTACTGAATGAATGAAATGAAGATGTTAGGTAACAAATAATCCATTTGACATTTTTTGTCTGTTTTTAATTCTGTATGTTTATACTGTTCTGGCAATTCTTTTTTAACATACTTTTGATCAGTTTGTTTCTCATGTGCTCGTTCTTGCTTTTTCTAGCACTTGCCATACGCTTTATTTGAATTTTTCTTTTGATAAATCATTTTTGTGTGTTCTGGCAATTTTTTTAACACACTTTTGATTTGCTTTTTCACGTATGGATTTAGCTCTCTTTGTCTGTTTTTTAATATCCTCACAAGAAATTCTTTATGACAGATACTCCTTTGTCAAGAAGATGAGATTTTTTCTTTTGATTCTAATCAAGATGCTTTTATGAAAACTTAAAGAGAAATCATACATCTTCTTAAATTCATTTTTATGAAAGAGTGCCATTTTGACACTAACAGATTTTTGAAAATTTTTTCAGAAATCATGTGACAAAAACTTTTTGTATAACATAGAATCATTCAATCACAAATCCTCAACTGAATGGTCACTAAGTCACTCACTCCTTATTCTGTTCATTGCAGAAAACGGTCAAAACCGGACATGACTTAGACCACTTAAACAATTGAGACTTGGATTTTTCAGATTCAAGTTATAAAAACTTTTTCACTTTCACTTTTTGTCATGAATCCTAAACAATGAAGACAAACGCATCTAATTCAATAACTGAATGGTCACTAAGTCACTCACTCCTCATTCTGTTCATTGCAGAAAATGGTCGAAATCCGGACATGACTTAGATCACTTAAACAATTATGAATAGATTTATTTGACTCATAACTTAGAATGCATTAAAACTTGTTTCTTTTTGCACAATCATTTGATGTTTGATAAAAACACATGAGAGACTGATCGTTTTGGTCCACATACATTCAAGCATTAATCATCATAAGCATTCACTTATCCACAAATCTCATTTTACAGATTTTGACTTTTTGACTTATTGATTTTACCGAGTTTGACTTTTTGACTTTTTCTGAATTTGACAAATAGAGAATAAAAGTAAATCCCTTTGACTGATTAAAACCAAACTCGATCTATTTAAGTTTTATTAAACTTCAAAAACAATTCAATCAAAGCAAACTCGATAAACATCAAACTCGATAAACACCACTCTTTTCGAGTTTCATTTTTAGCATTGAATTTATTATGTAGGACCATTTAAAAACTATTTTTCAAGTTTGTTGATAAGGATTAGGATATAGGACTATAATAATTAATGAGTAGATGGAAATATGTGAAAAATAGTTTTTAAATGGTCCTACATAATAAATTCGATGCTAAAAATGAAACTCGAAAAGAGTGGTGTTTATCGAGTTTGATGTTTATCGAGTTTGCTTTGATTGAATTGTTTTTGAAGTTTAATAAAACTTAAATAAATCGAGTTTGGTTTTTAATCAGTCAAAGGGATTTACTTTTATTCTCTATTTGTCAAATTCAGGAAAAAGTTCATCAAGTCAAACTCGGTTTAAAATCAATTAAGTTCAAAAAAGTCAAAAATTCTGTAAAATGATATTTGTATGATAAGTGAATGCTTATGATGATTAATGCTTGAATGTCTGTGGAACAAAACGATCAGTCTCTCATGTGTTTTTCAAAACATCAAATGATTGTGCAAAAAGAAACAAGTTTTAATGCATTCTAAGTTATGAGTCAAATAAATCTATTCATAATTGTTTAAGTGATCTAAGTCATGTCCGGTTTCGACCATTTTCTGCTATTGAACAGAATCGAGGCGTGAGTTGACTTAGTGACCATCAGTTATTGTTTTAGATGCGTTGTCTTCATTGTTTAGGATTCATGACAAACAAAAAGTGAAAGTGTGAAAAAGTTTTTATAACTGGAATCTGAAAAATCCAAGTCCAATTGTTTTAAGTGGATCTAAGGTCATGTCGGTTTGGACCGTTTTTCTGCAATGAACAGAATGAGGAGTAAGTGACTTAGTAACCATTCAGTTGAGGATTTGTGATTGAATGATTCTATGTTATACAAAAAGTTTTTGTCACATGATTTCTGAAAAAGTTTTCAAAAATCTGTTAGTGTCAAAATGGCACTCTTTCATAAAAATGAATTTAAGAAGATGTATGATTTCTCTTTAAGTTTTCATAAAAGCATCTTGATTAGAATCAAAAGATAAATCTCCATCTTTCTTGAAAGAGTATCATGTCATAAAGAATTTCTTGTGAGGATATTAAAAAACAGACAAAGAGAGCTAAATCCATACGTGAAAAAGCAAATCAAAAGTGTGTTAAAAAAATTGCCAGAACACACAAAAATGATTTATCAAAAGAAAAATTCAAATAAAGCGTATGGCAAGTGCTAGAAAGAAAAAAGCAAAGAACGAGCACCATGTGAATACAATACTGATCAAAAGTTGTTAAAAAAGAATTCCAGAACATTTAAAACATACAAGAAGTAGAAAAAGACTAAAATGTCAAATGGATTTATTTGATACCTAACATCTTCATTTCATTCATTTCTGTAATCATCATGACACATACAACAAATGCAACTGATGTTGTTCCTGTACGAATTGTGTCCTCCAAAACAAGAGATTGATCTAAATGGATGCTAACAAGATGGTTGATTTTGTTGGAACAAAGTGCAATGTCCACCTGAAATCAAATTCTGATGGATATATCAGCATGGATCATCCGTGTGATTCAGCTGGCAGCTTTCCGCATCAGTTACTTGGATCTAGTTGGCACAATTTCTGGCCATACGTTGAAGAAGACCGATCATTGTATAGCTCACGTTTATGCTTGGACAGAAAATGCTTTCTCTCTTACACAATGATGACTTCAGAACATTCTTTCACCTACCATAAGCAAATGACAACAATCATGACCGTTTTGTCTACACCACATCATTTTTTAGGACATGGTTCGATTCTATAAAAATGAAATGGGAGTTACAATGGAGCTGAAGACTTCATCAAGCTATAAGACTTAAACTGGTATTCTGAGCATGGCAAACGTTGTGCTATATATTTTCCAAATGCTTGACAACCAGAATTAACTTGGATAGGATTAAACCACCATTACAGATAATGCAAATGATGCATTGCTTTATCGATAACATTCATGTTGATATGCGGAGCTACTATGGACCTATGCGAAGGAAAAAAACAACGTATTTACAAGGCTTTATTATTCTTTTCATCATACCAAATCTTCGATTCCTTATTCCCGATTTACTAAGATCATCAATAGTCATTACATGATAATTTTCATGAGATCTCAAGGCGTGCTAAGCAGACATATTTACATCTTGAAAGATGTGATATAATAAAATATATCTTTAATTCAGGAAGATACAAAGCAGAGTTGGAATGAAGATTCCTTGACTGGATGATCTTAGGACGAAATGAATCACACGAGCATTTCGGATGTATGCGAAGGTAGTTTGGGATATTTGTTCCTCTGGACTCAGTCTCACACATGACTGGGATCTACCCCAAGGAAAGCATAGGGAAACCTAGCGCCCCTAGGTCACCTAACCCTAAAGTGAATGCAGGAGAGTCAAGTGCTCCAAAATGATCAACTATGATTTGTTTTCGTATTCCACAAAGGAGATTCACACGTCTTACTCTACCAGCTCCAGTGCCAACCGTTGTGGTAAAGAGAGGGCTGTTGATTTTACAATACCCACTGCAATTTAAGTCTGTTGAGCCAAAAGTCGAGAGAGCAAGAAGTATAGAGAAAATGTGGAATTGTAGTTGAACAAAGCACTTCGGCATCTGTACGAAATTGTTTTAGATGGTCGGACAAGAATCAGAGAATGTTATTGATGATAGTCCAATCCCTAGGAGTGTTGATCAAAATATTCCCGACACTAGGTTAGAGCCCAGGAGTGATAAGGAAAGTCCAGAGGTGGAGATTACTAATGTTGTAATACCCTGTAATGTTTTGAGAAGAAGAGGATAATAACTGATGAGGTGTATGAATTAAAGCGAAGGGAGAAAGGGAAGATTGTAGAGGAGTCTAGGAGTACACCATCCCCCATACCAATTTGATCTCCTAGGATTCATACTGATCTCGTATCTTCGGATACTAAGAAACTCCAGGAATTTACGGATATTATTTACTTCCCAAACTACTTTACCGTATTAACTATTACTTACACCTTACACCATCATCAAATTCACTCAACACCAAGTTATCTACCACAAACTGACTTCTATCATTATTCAAAGCCAAACCTTCTCATTTTAAATGTTACAAGAGTTTCTTTTAGGAGTTACAGGGACGTTATGGATATTTGTTTGAACATCTGAGAGCAAAGTTCTTGTTAAGGAAGCCATTTGATACTCTTGCTGATCATCTCCAGGAAGTAATGGTTGCATCACTACCCACTATGGTAGATAAGCATATCAAGGAGCAAGTCGGAGCAAAGTTCATGAGCAGGATAAAGTTCAAGTTCCAGTGTATGTTGCAAAAGGGCTGCTTTTGGAAAGGCAACAGAATAAAGAAGAGACTGATAATAAAAGATGATTGCTAAACCATGTTATAGGAGCGTGGGAGATTACAGGCTGAAATTTCATCACAGATACAACAAGCAATTGATAATAAAATGCCTTCTTTGGTTGATGCGTCGGTAAGAAATTATATGTCTAGACATATTCTTCTTTTCACTCCACGCTCAACCACAAATAACATCGTATTCTTGACAACAATATTCAACTGTATTATCAATGAAAAAACAATCTCAGTTGCACACAACAAGAATAGCAATAATGCCGACATTTAGGTGATAATTTGAGACAATTTAGGTACATCAAACCTTCTTGTTTGAACTTCTGCCGTTCGCCCAAGAGATCAGGACGACCCTCATGATGATGCTCCTCCTGGATAATAGTGCAAAGCGACAAAAGGCATCTGAGTACAAAGCACATGTGACTGGAGAGTCATCTGAGCAGGTTAATGAAAGAGAACAAAGTCTATCATCTTTAGGTAATCAAAAGCAAGTTGATGATTATGATTTTTGGACTGAGTCATATGCTTCAGATGATGATGAAATACCAACAAAGCAAATTTACAAAACATTATGGAAGAAGTGTCACTGACTATTAATGAGGCAAAGCTAAAGAAAATTGCTGATGAGATGTTGAGACAAAGATGTACTTCAGGAGATGAACATCAATATCATATTGATCAGATGAAGAATTTCTTGAAAAGTACCATTGTTTGGGAAAGCAGAAAGGAAATTCTTGCATCTCCACATCCACGAAAGACCACACCTTTAGTTCAGAGTTGTTAAAGAGATCCTAAAGATCCAGCATTGTCTCTGATAAATCAAGATCTTTTGTATTTGAAGAAAGGAATTTCAGGGCCTGAGAAAGAGTGTTGTCACTTCGCCACAAGTTTCCTGCAATTTATTTTCAATGATGTTTGATATCGAAAGAACAGATTCTAGATGGAGTGAATAAGTGTGTAAAGAATTTAATCCTTCTGCTCGGTATGGTTGGTTTTTGGTTGTTGGTTGTTGAACTTGAAGAATTCTCATGCAAAGACTCTTTACATAAGAGGCAGGAAGAAAGAGCCTTGGTGGAAAACTAAAGGAAGTTGTTTATTCACAATCAAAGGATCATTCAAGATATCAAGGGAACGTACTGGGTGTCTGGGCGATGAACACAAGCTCCTTCACCAGAGATAGTTGCAAGAAGAGCCAATGAGTGCATAGTGTCAATTACCGAGTCTGATTACAAGAATCTCAATAAGAATGATATTGAGGATATCTACTTGCTGATCATGAATGGCAAGGTACCTGATTATGCAGAAACATGTCTGCTGTGGTCTTTATTATGTTTTTATCCGTGCTCGTGTATGGGATGAGAGTCGTTATGGACTTTCAACTTGGAATAGAAAGCTATCAACATAAGGTTAATCTTACTGCACCAACAATATCTTTCCTAGGAATTAAAAAACATAAAATGTTCTCCATCATCTATGAGCCCGTGCATTGAATAATATACAAGAATAGCAAGAAAGAGAAAAGGGTAATGAGACATTCAGAGATTCATAAGTTTTGTGATGCAACACTAAACAAAGTATTAAAAGGTCTTAAGAGTTACAATAATGATGTTAAGTGTGGCTATAAACAAAGAGATCTTACTGAAGATGAGGTTGAGTATTTGAAATTGTTTATTTGAAAAGAAAAGAAAATTGAAGTTAGATTGAAAGTTTCGCAACCAGATTGAGAAGATGAGGAAGTATGTGAATCGATACCACTTGGACCACGGAAAGGGAACGCCCAAAAATAATTGACCCCTTAGGGGGGAGATTGTTAGGTTCAAATAAAAGTGTCGTTTATGTGGTTTTTTTATTTAGTCATTGTCTTTTATTTTGTTAAGAATAATGTAGCTTGTAATAAGGTTTATTATGCTAAAAGTAAGAAATAACATAATTACCAAAGTCTAGGGACTAGAAGTGAAGCATTAGAAAAATAAAGGAAGGGAAGCTTCCTCCCCTCTCTTATAAATACCCCTCTTAATCACCATAGGGGGTGAAGCACTTGGTAATAATCTTTTCTTTTTCCCTCAATTTTATATTATATGAAAATAATTAAATTACTTGCCTTCCTCTACTATTCTCTGTAAGCTTTCATTGATGATCATGTATGATTCAAGATAATCAAGACCTAACAAGAAGTATCTTCACTTCAGTTTAGGCAACGGTACAGAAACTGAAGAAGGCCTTTGGAAAGAGCTTCAGTTCAGCTTGGTTGACAATTCCAAGCTGAACGTGTCTATCTCCTTCACAGAAGATTGAAACGTTTGTTTCACTTCTAGAAGGGTTACAAGGCAGAAAAAAGATTGCATTATGTCAAAAGGAATAAAGCAATCTCCTTGGGAAAAGGTGCTTCTAAAGTTGGTATAGAAGTATAACAACTTTCCTTAAAAGATTGTACCTGGTACTTTAGAGCACGTCTGCATTAAATGGTATCTCAACCATCCATTGGATGCATGACACGCGTACTAGGTTAACTTGTAAACCCTAATCCATTTGCCTATAAGGAAAGTGTTCCATATCAAATGTTTTTATATCTTCTATTAATGTAAAACACATTGAAGAGTTAATTTATCTCTTAAACAAACTGAATAAAAACTGCTGAAGCTGAAGCTTCAGTTCTAGTCGAATAGTTTGTTTTCTTATTTCTCATAACTTTGGTTAGAGAATAAGTTCGAAGGAGATAACACCTCAATTTTCATTCAACTGCCTTGTTATTCCGCAAGCAAGTGTGTGTCATTAGGATTCTCTTTATTTGATTCTATAAGAACACTATACGTTGTGGAAATGTATTCTGTGTGTTTTAAACTCGTTCTTTATATTCTTCATATATATTTGTTTAAAACTCACTTTGTTGCCATGGAATGTGATTAGTTTAACTTGATAAACCTTATATCAGATTTCAAGGGACCAACAAGTGGTATCAAAGCCTTATGGTTTATAAAACCCCTTTAGATGGGATATATAAGAAAGGCTCAAAGATTTTTATAAAATCAGATTCTCTTATTGGCAGCAGTAGCAGTTTAAGTTAGATTATACTAACATAAATCTTGAATACGGGGTGGCTAGTTTAAAATGTCGCTCCTTGTATAGAGGTGGAATAACTTTCACCATCTAGAAATTTGAGGTTCATTGCCACATCCTTGGTTTGACCTTTAATTTTTGAAGAAAATTTCATCAAAAATGGTTCCTTTTATCCCCATGCTAGTTGGTCAAAGGAAGAAGAAGGGATACTGGATAGAGATGTGAGAAAGGGCATGCTATCTTAGATCAGCGACTCAAAAGTCTCATCATGTTTGTCAATCTAGATGACCAAATGAATTTTGTCATAAACTGCTTAACAACTAAATTAACCTGGGATGACCTGATACTGTATCATGAGGGCTTCTCTGATGTGAAAGAAAGTAGGGTCATAGACCTAAACGCTGTGTTATAACACTTTAAATTCAAAGAAGGTGGAAACACTAACATAAACTTTTTCCAGAGCTACAGATGCTTTGATGAAATGAGTTAGTAAATGATGGATCAAAACTTTCAAAGCTTGAAATAAATACTGGTTTTATAAATAGGTTACCAAAGAAGTTGCTAAGTTTCTACTAAAGTCTCAGAAACACAAATCATGTGAAAGATTTTGAGCTTGCTTCTCTATTTGGTAAACTCAAATATGAAGAAAATCTAATAGACAATATTTATGAGACTAAAAAGAACAAATCTCTTGTCTCCGCAACACCTTTGTTAACTGCCTTCATCTCTACCTCTATTGTCCAGGACTTTCAAGATAGTCCTGATGATGAAGAGGATACAAGAAGCAGTCATGAGTACCTGAATGATCTAGAAGAAGAATATCAAGCAAGATCTTTTTAGGCCAAGTCTAAAAGATTCTTCAAAAAGGGTACTCAAAGGTTCAGTAGTGCAAAAGTAACTGACCAAACTAAATGCCACAAATGTGGCAAGAAAGGTCATTTTGCAAGAGACTGCTGGTCAAAAGCTTCAGTTCCCTCATATCAATCACCCTTTCAACCAAAACCTCTTAGTTCCTCTCAGCATAAACCAAAACTAAGGCCTACCAAGGACTTTAAAGCTAAATACAACAAAGTTAAGGCTAAATTGGTCTCCTAAGTGCAAAGTCGCTTTAGGCTTCCAAATCCGTAAAGTAAAGAATTAACAGGTTTAATCACTGAAGCCTAGAATGGGATGAAAGATGAAGTGTCATTGATGCAATGAGGATTGGTTGGAGGTTAAAGTACTCATGGCACTAGCTGAAGAAAATGATGCTATCAGCAAAGAATTTGAAGGCGCCAGTAAATGGTTGATTGGGTGTAAAGATCTTCATGAGAAAGTTACCACTTCTTCTTGTAAATGGAAGATGATGATGATAGAAAAAAACCTAACTTGATTATTTGTGTATCGATTAAATTATGTTGAGAACAAAAAATATATTTCTTTTGTAAAACATTAGAGATCTTGTTCATGAAAATGGAATGATGCAAAGAACAACTTTTAGTATTAAAACAAGCAAAACTTGATTTTCTTACCATGCAGCATGTAAACATTGAGATTCTCAAAGAGAATAAAAAAACTTAAAAACATAGATGAAATGAGTAACAGGAAAATCCTGAAACATGGCTTAACAGTTCTAACAAAGGTAAATCAGTTGTTTCAGTGAACAAATCCCTCTAAAAGAAGTGAATTCTGGGTGTTGATTGCAACTCACTGGAGATCCCTCAGCTGCTGGGCAAAAAGATCTAAGTATTTGTTAAAATCCGTAGCTGATGAATAAAGTGTCCATACCTGGTGTAGTGAAAGACCTCTGGTTGTTTGAAGTATGAAGGTTTTATTCTGCCAAATCATGATACTAGTAGGGATACTCCCAACTAAAGTCACAAAGAATCCCAACTAATACTTAAGTTGATGTCGCTAACTCTTCAGCGACAGAGTATGATTTAGCGGATGAATCTTTAATTTGTAGCACCCCTCTTCCTCCACTGAAGAAGTTGGATGGTGCTGAACCTATTTATGGACCAAAGACTATCAAATCAATTCTTGAGGGTCTAAAATCCCATTTTCAAAGCTAAGAAACTTTAAGATAGGTGTCACATAAATGAACTCTCATCTCCTGCTAAGGGTAACAAAAGCTCTTCAGCTTCAAAAGTTAACTCAGCTCCTGCTGATAAACTAAAGAGTGTGAAAATTAAAGATGATCCTCCTTTGACTATTGTAATGAAAGAACTTAACAACCTAAATTACAAATTAGCAAGAATCAGTCATCTTACTCCAGAAATAATCAATTACAACAGGTTCCACAAAATACATGCTAATACAAATAAACAGTAAAAACGTTTATTTATATTTTATGATCTCTTTGTTTTGTTAATGACAAAACATAAACTTGTCGAAAGTTGAAAATGAAATTCATTAGTTTTAAACCAATAGTTTATCTAACTCATCTGTTCATCAAACCATCCTTCATATTATAACACTTACACTCAAATCACATAAACACATTTTTAATAAAAAATATACACTTTACATAAAAATGTATAAAAACCTTTAAACATATTTACATCATAGTTTACATATTTTTCTTACCAAATCTAAACATGATCTCACAAGATTACACATGATCTCTTAAGATTTTGTAAATCAAAATTTGAATTTAGTTTACTGTTGTACGCGTTATGTTTTGATAATGGCCGATTCTGTTAGCCTCAACAGAATCGGCTGAAACCGATTAACAGTTTAAAATAAAAAGTTTTAAATACCAACTCATTTTCACTAATTTAATCATCCATTCACATAGTTCCTTTCTACAATATTCAGTTACCAACTAATCTTTAATCATGGGTTCTTGTATTTTTGTGTTTTGATAGATTTCTTAATAGGAGAAGTTTTATCGGGTTTTGCATACGATATCAACTCTTAAAGCTCAACGTTTATGGCAAGAGTGTCTTTTTTAATTTCTCAAAAAGTTCTTATAACTATTATTGAAGCTTATTCATCCTATTCAATCAAGATGTGTATCATATAGTGATAGGATCATTTAGAAAAGTGTTGTGTAAAACAGTTGTGATAAAATGGATCTCGGTGTAAATGCTTGGCACCTAGTAGAGGGCAAGTAGTGTAAAGGTATTTTGTTCCTCCTTGTTGGAACATAGGATATACCTTTATATCATGTAAAAGGGCAAATGGGTGTTGGTGTGATTCTACCATGTGAAGAATCCGGTATCTAGCTTTGTACCATTAAAATAGTGTAAGCAACGTTGTGAAGGCTCTCGACCGCGTTAAAAGAAACACTAGTGGACTAAGTGGATTCGAAACTCTCGGTAGTGAAGGAGGGTAGTCGAAGTAGGGCAAAAGGTTGGGACCTTGTAGCCGAAAACGACTATATAAAATCCTTGTACCTATCCTTTATTATTATTGCTTATATTACTAACCTAGGTACTTATATTGTTTCGTCAAATAAATCTAAAATAATCAACCAGAAACACGTAATCAAAATTTTATTGGGGAAAACCATTCAACCCCCCTTCTAGTCTTCAACAATTGGTATCAAGAGCAGGTTATCAAAGTTTCTTAGAGTATATTGTACTTTAAAAATTTTAAAACCCGATCAAATGAATTTTGAAAACTACGAATAATTTTTAGATCTATTATATTATTTGTTTTCTTAAAAGCTCGTTGAAGGATGATCAAGAAAAAAGGAAACTACCGCTCTAGGACAAAACCTCTTCCTGGCCCAACAAGCCAGTTCTACCGGTTCGATTCATATGGAACCGACGAAGCTCAGGTAATGAAACCGCGGGTCTGACCAAATTTTTTTTGGGCCTAATTATAATAAGGAGAATGGTGTGGGCTTATATTTGCAAAAATCTTTTGACATTTTAGTTGGGCTCAATATGGTCAAACCATTCCTTTTATTTTTCATTCTTTCAAAACAACTTTGAAAAATTCTTGGTCATGATCACGTGTTACGAAATCACAATGCTAAAAAGGTTACACACATTTATTCTCTTTTTAGGTGATCATTGTGCTTGGAGGAGTTCTATTATGAACTAATTTGGGTTATGTGTTATGTGATTTATTCCGTTAAAATTAATATTATGGTTAATTTTTTTGTCAGCAAACTCTTACAATATCTTCTTCTCGATTCTTATCCTTTAAACTCTAGGACTCGTCCATAAAGAATTACAGATACCCAAATCTCGAATATTAAGCCTGACTATTTAAAATTCAAAATCTTCTTCACCCTTTCCCATAAAAACCAACGGCACATCCCTCTAATATAAAAAATCTCTCCTCCAACATCTATCATTCAATTCAAAAATCAAACCTCCATACCTTCCCTCTCACTCAAAATTACTGATCAACTTATGGAATCCCTCTTAGAGATTCTAAGCCCTATCCTAGTTGTCATCATCATCTAGCTACTGATGCTCATATTTTTATGCTCAAGTTCCCGCATCTGGAACGTATTCTTTATTTTGGCTTTTTATATTACCATTGTATTTCCCATTCTCTGTATCGCATTGTACATTGAGACAAAATATATGTAATCTCCTTTGCGTTATTTATTTCTCTCATCTATTATAATTCTTTTTCTTCTCGTTATCTCGACCAAATATATAAAACGAATAATAAAAGGCGTCACATCTCATCTTATAAATAATAATAAGAAGAAAGAGAAAGAAAGGAGAAGAAATTTTAAGAATAGAAAGGAAAGGAAATTATATATAAAATCTTACAATATAATAATAAAATTATATTTTCTATAAAAAAATAAAATATTTTTCTGTTTCAAGTCCCTAGCCGGTTTTCTCATAAGTATCATAGCCGGTTCTATTTTTCCGTTGGAACAGAAACCGTCGGGCTAGAGATAGAAGAAGAAGGGAGAAACCGGAGGACATCTGACAGATACTATAAAATATTTCCCCCTACTTGGTTAGACGCTTCACTGTTTTTTTTAGTTTCAACAAAAACCACTTCTCCAATAACCGCCTTTGTTAGGAACAATAACCACCATCATCATTTTCTCGTTGTCTCATCTTCCAAATTGATCAAATCCTTCTCATGGTAGTATCGTGATTTATGTTTATATATTGAAAAAAAAAAAAAAATTTTTAGTTTTAGGGCCGCTCCTCATTTTTTAAACTTCAACCCAATCAAGGAAATTTTTCTTTTAATTTAAAACAATTATGCATCCATGTTACACATTATAGTTAGAACATTTGCATCTTTGTCTTTGTTAGAAAATTAACCCTAGGCATTTTAAATCTCAGTGATCGAAATTACGGTAAATGCAAAAACAATTATTTTTTGCGGGCATTGTTATAAACGGTTATTAAAAATAAAAAAAATGATTTTGTTTTGTCTTCACGCGAAGATGAAGAAGAAGAGAGAATAAAAGTAAAGATTAAGGAAGAAGGTGTATTATTAAAAGTAATGAAAGAAAGTAGAGTAAGAAGAGTAAACATCTTATTCAGAAAAATTTTGGCCTCCAGTTCTTTCGTTTTTATCGACAATAAATTGGCCTCGATTTATTTTTGTCGTTTGATTTGATTTAGGAACACTATGCCAAAAATCCCATTTTCCGCTACTCGATCACCATGATACCGCTCTCACTACGATCCCTTTGTATCACCGTTTTTTTTACCGGAGGGGGCTTCCTTACCGGAATCGAGAGAGAAGTGAGAGAGGGTCCACTTCGTCCCTCGTTTTCTCGTCTCATCTATGAGGTCGTGTTAATCGACTCCACCTTTCTTGCATGATCAGCCAAAACCTTCTTCGTCCAGCTTTTGTAGTATTGGGTTTTTGATTTGCCATCTTCTCGACCATGAAATGATAAGATTTTTCCATCATTGTGCTTAATGTTCTACCAAAGTCTGACTGTGTTCGAATTAAATTCGTTTCGTAAAATGGAACCATATCTATTGCCTTACATCATTAACAATTTTGAATAACTCTTACTCTTGCGGGAGTATCGCTCTCGAATTCTTAAAATCCTTGCCAAGGAGTTTGTGTGTACACTCCCGAATAACCCATCTATACCTTAAAATAGTCATTGACTCTGAAAAATACTGACATTTTTCCTCTTCCTCCTCATGAAGGACTCATCCTAGATCCGTGATGCGTTGTTTATGAAAAGGAACTCAAACTCAAGACCCAAAAAATGGAAAAGGTCGTTGATACATTCATTGATCCTTTTCAAATGATTCTTTTCGAGCCAAATACAAACATCTTAAAAATGGGGAAACATCTAAGTGAAAATGTCTAGTCTCACTACGAAACAAGGACCATCATTAACGGCTTGTCCTATGCTACATGCTTATTGCTCACCATTGAAAAAACCCTTCAAAACCTTGCCTACTACATCCTCCCAACGAATGGTTGAGTGTGACCAAGAGTGCCGATTGAACTCTTTTTTGTTTTTTTTTTCCACTACGGAATGCTTCTCATCGCTCTTTGAGTCATGTTCGTGTCAATCACCCTATTCTTTCTCAAATGCTACTCTATCTTTTGGACAAAGTGATGCATCCCCTCTTTCGAGAGAGAGAACACGCGTCTTCCGATTCAGCATGAGGGAAAAAAGGCTCTCGGTCTCATAACTCAACTCCATTCCAATTCTGAGTCATTCGATCACCCTCTCCAACTCCTTACCAAGGGATGGGAATGATCCCTTGTGAAACAACTTCACTCTTATCCCATCGTTACATAAACCAATTCCACCCATCGAAAGAGGAGGGAGGGAGAGTCCCCGTTATTTCAAAGCAAACCTTCAAAGGGATGTTTAAGCGAGTGCCTATTCCATTTTATCTTCCTAGAAGAAGTGTAAGTAGGGCTGTGCCTATTTGTTTTGGTAAAGTACTTTGTGTTGTTTGGTCTCAAAAAAATTTTGAAATGTAAATTGTAATCTCATTGAATTAATCTCTATGTTAGGTACTATTTGACTTTAAGGACAATTTGAATAATATTATGTTGTAATCTTAACGGCTGTTGTTGATATGAAGTGTCTCTTGTGTTTTTTATACCCTTGATTATATCAAAGGTCTGCGTTTTGGCATAAGTAAGTATCTATTGATGTTTGTCGTGGGGGACTTACTTGTTAATAAACTCTTTAGGAATTTATAGAGAATAAAATAACTCTTTAGATAAAATAAGCTTTTAGGATAATGCGTTAAACCACTATTAGTAGTATCTTTGAAAATTTAGAAATTTTAGAAAACCAAGGTAGGTACAGCCGGTTCCATTGGCAGCCAAGCCGGTTTATTGAACTAAAGGGAACCAGCAAGCCAGTTCTATAGAAGGTTTTGCCTTGTTTTGGGGTGTTAGATTTTTGAACTAAGCCTCTATAAATAGTTGGTTAGACTTGTATTAAGCTGATCCATTATGTTCTTGTTTCTTGTTTGGACTTAGAATTTAGACTAAATGATTTGTAGTAAAAAGGTTAGTGGATTAGGTAGTAATTGTTAAATGCCATGGCCTTTAGTATATAATAGGATCTTTTCATCATCTTCCTCATACTCACAAAACCTGCAAACATCCTTCCTCATACTTCATTCTTTAATCATCATGAGTGTTAACCCCTCAACCTAAAATCCTCTAAAAGAAAATTGCAAAAAGACCGATTTATGATGAATACATTTTCATTGACATTTCCTCTTAATGGAAAGCATCACCCATCCAAAACCACCTCTCATTAGACTTTTCCTACACTTCATCACAACCTTACCAAAACCACATAGGACACTCACTCTTGCACTCACAACTCCACCACCAACTTCCATCCAAACAACCCTTACTCTAGAACCACTCATGACACCATTAGCCCCTTAGTACGTGTTTTAGAGCTTTTGAACCCATTTTCTACTCCACCAAATGGGTCATCATTTGATCCCTTGGTATGTGTATAAATTACACAATACCTTTGTAACATTTAAAAAACATTGCTTTAAAAGACTAATAAAACATATCAAAAAATATATTAATTTTGTTGTGTTTGCATTTATATTGTTTGCAGGTAATGGATATCTAGAACAAGGACAAAAACGAAGCCAAAAACAACCCAAAACCGAAGCACCAAGACATGAAAAGAGGTTGTGTGTGAAAAGTCAAGTCAAGTAAAAGTCGAATTCAAAAAAAGTCCACCAAAAGGTCAAAGTCATCAACGAATCCTGAAAACCGAAGGAAAGCAAGAAAAGAAAAGAATATGGAAAATATTGAATTGCGAGGGTAACCCTGTTACCCGTCTATGGGCTTGCCGGGGAGGGTCAGACCATTAATGTTATTGAGATACATACAGTAATAGAAATGGTACCCCAATACCATTTATTTATATTCGGCCCATGCCCCCCAAAGTTCATTAGCCCCAACCAAACCTATCTATAGGCACCCCAACAATATTGGCTGTTAAGTCTGTTTCACCACATAAGTCAAAAGGACTTTCCATGCATATAACAAATACATACCTTAGGGGCCAAAGCTGCCAAAGCTTGCCACTCCTATACCATTTATCACACACGGACCTTCTATGCCAAACATAATTCACAGTTCAGGTGCAAAGGTTTGTTAAAAATTCAAACCTTTCATCTTATGTATCACCCCAGAAAACACAGATTCTAAACATTAAAACTCCTATTTCCCGCGCTATTTTTACTATTCTGTATCTTCCTCCCTTGACCCCCTGCCAACCCCATGAACAAACTCTCACCATCCATTCCATCCCCACTTCATGGGATTATATTCCACACCTATGGCAACCCTTAACCCCCATTCGTTCCAGAAAGAATACCAGAAATATTAAAAGGGTTTGAGATCAAAGAACTTGGAGAGCACACAAGGATAGTCTTGGACTAGATTATTAGGATAGGATTGACCTAGTAGAGTGATTTTTTGAGCTCCTTCTGTACACAACTAACACACCTCTCAAATGCTCTCACATAGTGAAGAGAAAGAAAACACAAGTCCAAGAAGACCCCAAGACTCTTAGACCTGTTTAGAATATTAAAAGGACATCTTTGTAAGCCCTTCGGCGAAGGCATTTTTAGGCACACTGTCGGTTTTAATCTAGTTTACTTTCAGCTTTATTGAATGATTATAATTTAGCTTATTGGCTTCAAAAAAAAATTTCAAAGTAGTGTAAGTTGTTTCCAGTAACGTTAATAAAATTTGAAGTTTTTTATGTTTTAACTTACTAAGTTTTTTTTAATTTCCTGTTTTCATGTTAAGAGAATTTGATAAGCTTGTTTGTCAACAAGCTCTTATTTTAAGCTTTTATATAATCTGTTTTTATTAAGCTTTTATTAATAAAACTATTATGTGTTTAAGAACAATTTACCCAAAGTACCCCTCCACTTACCTTAGTAATTTTGGATGATAGCCAAAGAGGATGAATAGGGCTTCTTCTATTCTTTATGGAACCACCAACTTATCTTTGGATAAGCTGGAGTTGTAAGCTCTTGTTGTTTACTTATTATAAGCACTTTTTGCTCTGTTTTAGAAGCAAGGCTTTTGTACAGTTTTATTTTCAAATTTTCCAGTTTATCTCATTTTTGCTTATTGTACTGCTTGTTTATTGTTTTTTTTAGCTTATTTGTCCTTTATTATTGATGATTGTTGTTATATATGCTTTCGTGAAGTTTAATATTTTTTTGTTAGTTGTTAACGTTAATATATGTTAGTTTATGACTTTTCTACTGCTGATCTTAGTGTTGCTTATTTATAGTTCTTATCTGTGTTGACTAATTGTTTATGAGTTCGTATTTCACCTTGTTCAACATCTGGTCTTTGCAAAACTTTTTAGCTGAAATACTCTTAATATCAGTTTGTGCAAATGCTAAAAAGATGATTTAAAGGGGTGTTTGGTATTAACGAGGTTTTATGCGGTTTAAAGTGGTTGTCAAATTTTGTTTGACACTTGAATCAACTTATAGTTTAAGCTTAATATTCAGTTATAAAAACTGCTGTTTTCAAAAGGTTTTAAGTGTTTTAAAATTTAGGTTTTAAGACTTTTAGTAAACCAATATATTGAATCTGTTGTTTTTTGTTTTGTCTTTAAGCTTCTTGAGTTAGATTTTCATAAGAAGCTTTTTTGTGTGTTATTTTTTTTGCTTGTTCAAGTATCAAAATCGCAGTAGGGAATAGGTTTAGGGTAAGTCTGCCTTTGTTGGTTTAGTTTTTGTCAAAAATCTGTCAAAAATGTGTACGTGTCTTTTAAGTCCAAACAGCTTTTTCATTTGCTTTTTTGGCTTAACCCTGAATTTTAAAATGATTTTGAAAGTTTTTAATGGGTTCTTAAGGTGTAATTTTGATCAGTTTTGAGGTCCTCCCAAGTCCATAAGGATGCCACGCTTCTTGTTTTAGCTTAAATTTTTAAGACTTTTAAATGTTAGTGATTTTGAAAAAAAGTTTTTAAAAAAAGGGACCTCAAACATATAACTGAGTAACGTGAACAGGCCACATTTCATAAGCTTTTTTCATAGCTTAGTTGAGTTTAAGTGTTTTAAACTCCTTTTCCTGTTTTTGCTGATTTAGAAAGCTTAATTGGATTAGCTATTTCTCATTGGATTATATATATAATAAGCCTTTAGGCTATATGGATCATTAAGGCTTTTTTTTGAAAATTGGCTCTAACTCTTAAAAAGGTTAGCTTGTTGGCCCTTTTTGGTAACTTTTTTATTGGCAATCTGCTTATTTTCTTTTTTTTTGAGAATTCCAGCTTATTTTGTTTGATTAAATTTCCGTCTCTTAGTGCTTATTAGGGGTGGTTTAGTGTCCTTGGTTTACTAGTTATGTCTGTTTCCGATAGCTTATTTAGTCTAAAGAAGCCAAACAGTTAAGCCATTTAGTCTTAGTTTAAAAGTGAAATCTGCCTGCTTATTTTTGCTTTTTCCTAGCTTATTTATAGGTTTTTATTTAAAAAGTCACTTCATCAAAAAATGCTTAATTTAGTACTGTTTAATAAAGCTCGTCTATTTTCCATATTTTTTTATTTGCAGAATTAAAAATGTTTGGGAAAGTGAGAAGGTCCAACGGTGTGAAGGCTTCGAACTTGGACCTCACGCACCACCCTTCAACAAAGCTTTTAACACACCACTCTGCCACCAAACGTGCCCTTGAGTCTTTTTTTTTCCCTTTGCACACTTTAATCTTTTAACTTTTTTTTGTCAGTTTAGCTATAAGCCCTTTTCGGCTTATTTCCAGCTTATTTGGATAAGCTGTTTCAACCCTTTTTATTTTCTTAGATTTAGCAATGTCCAAGCTACTTTTTGTAATTTTTTTTAGAATTTTTACAAATGGTTTAGTATTTTTAATATTTAATTTAGATAAAAACAGTTTTTAATTCATAATAAATTAAATAAAAGTCAAAAAAATATAATTCTTTTTTTTTAAATTTTTCTTTTAACAATTTAGACTTTGGAAAATTAAATTCTTGCTTTCGTAGGGTTTAAATTGTAGAATTTTCGTTTTTTTTAAAGAACGGGAATTTGGTCCCGTTTTTCGTTTTCTTCGGTTTTAGGGCTTTAGCTTTATAACTTTCGTTTTTTTTAGTGTGTCTTACTTATTTTTCCCATAGAATTAGAAAATCCAATCAAATCTATGTTTATTAAAACATCAAATATCAAACCGACTTTCGACTCTCAATTTGCACTCCTGGTTGGAAAAAAAAACGACACGGGAAATATCTTATTCTAATCGGATTTCATTGATTTTATTTCTTTTTTAAAACATTTTCAAGGGTATACTTGATTGTTTTGGTTAATATAAAGTAGTTTTATTATTTATACTATACCTAAAGTTTGAAATCAAATTTTGGGCCGCTGCCGGGGTGAGTGTAAGACGATTGTCGTTTCTGACGTTTGGCAATTAGTGCTTTGAAGATCCTTCCGTTGGTGAAGTTTTTTATTGCTTATTATTTATTTTCTTATAAAATATTATATAAGAATAAATAATAAATAATACAAAAAGTTTTTCTTTTTCTTTTCTTATTTTTTTTATAAGACAAATTAAAATCAAAATATATAATAAAAAATTGTTCTTATAGATAATTAATATGACTATCTAAATTTTATAATACTCTCAACTTTGAGTATTATCATGCAATAAGTTCTCAACACAAAGATCAAAAACTATGCGTTGTGTCACTTTGCGAGGTTACGGTCACCTTTGAAAGATTGAACAAAAACTATAAGAGGGGTTTTATATAAGGAGGGTTGTTCGCAGGAAGTACGACCCTAAAGGAGATGGCTTTTTTGTTAGCTTTTCGCGCTTTCTACTCTCCGCTCCTTGTGCGTTTTTGTTTTTTTAGAGAGCTACCGTGAAGCTTGTTGATTATTTGGTTTAAGTTTTGGTCTCTATCATCTTGTCGTTTATTAAAATTAAATCTTTGTGGAATCAAATTGTTGAAAAGCCACAAAAAAAAAAAAAAAAAAAAAAAAAAAAACAATTAATTAGTATAATTTTTTTTTTTAATATATTTCTTTTTAGTGTATGAGCATCTCGATCTACGACTGGAATCTTTTTTCCACCTCTCGAAGATCCCCGACACCTACAATTTGAGAAGAACTCGCGTTGATCTAATTTTTGAACGATTTTGAAGTAATCCCTACATAGCCGCTAACGAAATCGGGTGTTGTGTTGATGATGCGGACACTACCTCCCGCGGGAGATTGGTTTACCAGTTCCCGACCTTTTGTCGACGATGTTGGAGGAGTTGTGCCAACCAACTTTGAATGGTCGGGGTTGGACAATTGCCTCGATTGCATTCAGGCAAACTAATTTTGGACTCTTAAGAATGACGTGATTCATCAGTTAAATATTCGTGTCCATTTCGTGTGACCCGGGTTGATGATGCCAACAAGCATCTTGACAAGTTTTTGATGTCACCCAAGTATATGAAGGTGAATGGGGTTGTCTCCGGATGACGCCTTCAGTCTATATCTCTTCCCTTACTCCTTTTCCAACATACGTGGCCGCGATTATGGTTTGCTCGTTTTCCAAGAATTTATCACCACCTTTTGACCAATTGGACAAACAATATTTATCGGAAAATACCTTCCCACCCTCTGATGGTGACCAAGGTTGAGAAGATGATATTAGAATTTCCGTCAAGAACCCGAGAATAGTTATTCTGAAGCTTATAGCATGGGAACGTTTACAAGTTTCAATTGATCGATATCCTAACCAAAAATCATGTTACCCGTGACCTAAAATAGATACTTTCTATAAAGGGTTAACATTGAGGCATCGTGGATTACTATCATCGCATGCTACGGTGGTACTTTTTATGAAAAGACGACCGAAGAGTGCTATGATCTATCGTGGAATTATGGGATATCCAGCTCACCAACAATGATTGGGACACTTCAGCCTAACGGAGTGAGTCATCTAGTTTCTATCACTACTTCTTATCCAAATAATTGCATCCCTTAAGCTTGAAAATCGGGCAGGAAATCAAAGAACTTAATGTAAATGCTTCAAACAAACCTACAAGTTAATTCCGTTACACCGAGTTGTGGAATATTGTGGTGGTCCCTCATTCTATTACTAGGTTGGGTTCAAAAACAATGCCATGAGAAACAAAGATTCTATATGCCATTTTGAGTTGGACCTTTTTATTTAGAATGTGTTCAGCGATGTGTGTGTGGTGGCGTGGGGGGTGGGGGCGGGATGCTGGTTCATGCGCCGGGTCCGGACAGCCCTTTGGTAAGTAATAGAATGTTATTAAAGAGTAGTAATTTGGCACTTATGGTCAGAGCTAGCAGCCTTTGGTTGGCTCATCTTTTTAAGGCGGAGTATGGGTGAATGTTAGCAGTCTAAGCAAGGGGGGGAAGGGCGCGTTTCGAGACGGGGATTTTCGTTCACTTTCAGCTTAGGTAACCGTTAATTTGCTTTTTCCTTTTTAAGCTATGGTTTACCCCACCTGTTCCTTCCCTTCTCGAACAATGATCGCGGAAACCCACAGGGTTTGTTTTTTATTTTTTGTGGTATTTTTTATGGAGTGTATTTTGATTTTTTTGTTTTATGTAGATTTTCTTTTTTTTTTTTAATTTTTTTTCTTTAATGGGTTTAATGTGGAATATTTGAAATTCAAAATCAAATCGTGAATCAAAATCGACGAAAACAATCAAAATTTCAGAAAATCAGTTGGAATAGGAAATCAAGGGGAAGGGGAGGAAACCAAACCAGGTCATCCAATTTCCAATCATCCCATAGTCAAAACCCATTTTTTCCCAAGGAGGCTTAATCATGGTCAAAACCCAACTCCAGACTTATCAAGCCCCACCCTCGGTCACGGCTCCTGCTTATCAAGGCCCGCCCCGCGATAACCCAAAGTAGCTACCGATTCATCAAGCTCTAATTCCTTTCCCAAATGTTGTATACATCTTACGGAATGCGATATTCTCGAGCAGTCCATCATGAAGGCAAAAATGATATATGAGTGCCACATTTTGGAAAAAAACATCGCAAACTCCAACATGACTACATTGACCAATTCTACTAATGATCTTAAGAATATGTTGGGTCAATTCATGAAAATGAATACCGCTTCATCCTCGAGATCAGGAGGGGTAAAAAATAACACACCATCTTAGATTAATACCATTCTAACACCGAGCGAGGGGAAGGGAAAAGATTTGAAAGGTTATCACCACCCAAGTTGGTTGTCTCGTATGATTATTATAAGGGAACACTTCGATTCCTACTAATTCTTCTTCTCCTAAAGTATTGTGGATACGTGGAAACCCCGAGAAGGGAGAAAGGTTACAAAGGTCACGGTGACCTCCTACTAATAACGGAATAAGGTTAGGGGTATCCAAATGTACGCCCAACCTTGGTTGTCCAAGTTGAATATCAAGTAACCAAATTCTTTGAGCCCGTTGTGTTTGACTCCCGTTGTGTTGAAGCCGCTTCGTTTGAATCTTCCCTGTTTGTGTACCGACAAGCCTAACCCGGAAGGTCAATTCCTTATCCGTTCTAGACTTAGGGTCCCAAAAAAAGCTCTTGTGAAAAGGCTCTAACTTAATAACCTAAATGGAGAAATTTTTCAAATCTTTCCATAGATTTGCATGTTCGACATTGCTTCCCTGGTTAATTATTGGCTCTAATTTCATGCCCAAATTTACTTCAACAATTAAGAATCGTTTGTTAAGCCTTAAAGAAAAAAATTTGTATTTTTTTGGAATGGCAAGAAACTCCGTTAAATGAGCATTGCTCGGTGGTTCTCCTCAAAAAGTTACCCAAAAAAAACTTAGAGGATCCCCGACAAGTTTCTCATCCCGCATGCGATTTTTTCCGGAATTGGATGTGCCATGCTTAGCCTTGGCCGATCTTGGCGCTAGCAATTAACCTCATGCATTTCCAGTTGTGGAAAAAAGCTTTCCCTTCCTGGAACTTACTCCTACTTGATGATCTCTCGAACTTGCGCGATTCCGGTCAATTTCTTGATTTCATTCTCGATCGGTCTAATTGGCGTGAAGATGTCTCCGTAAAAGTAGGAAAGTTCCATTTTCCGGCCGACTTTGTAGTCGTTGACTTTATGCACGATCTTGGAGTTCCCTATTCTTCAGTGAGATCCTTCTTAAAGAGCCGGACGTGCTATTGATTGTGTTCTACAATGAGAATTAACTCTTCGTGGTGGTAATAAAGCGTAACATTCAATCTTGATCAAACTTGAGATACTCCATCTAATTATGATGATTAATTAGGTTACGAAAATCGATGTCATATGATGTTGCTTGTGAGGAAGTCAATTCTCAAGTAAGTTTGGGATTTTCCGTGATAGTGGCAATCCCACTCCTCTACGGAACCAAACTTGTGTCTACCTCTTCTCCTACTCTCACTCCCCTCGGGGATTAGTGATTTTCTCGCTAGGAGACCGACGCTTTTCCTAGCTATTGAGAATAGGCCAAAATTTCACCGGATAATTGATGATTCTTACTATGATTCGGAGGGAGACATTCTTCTTCTTGAAAAATTTCTTAATGATGATCCATCATCCACCACCGATCCTTCCACAAGAACTAAAGTTGTTGAACCCTTAAAAAAGAATGAAAAATATATTCAATTGATGACCACCCGAGGTCGAACTTAAGGACTTACCGCCTCATCTTGAATATGCATTTTTGGAGGGTACTGACAAATTACCCGTCATAATGCTAAAGAATTTAAAGATGGAGGTGAAAGCCGCTCCTCATAAAGCGTTTTAAAGATCACACAAGAAGCCATCCGCTTGACTACTTTTCGAATTAAGGATATTAACCGGGATTTTTATAACACAAGTTTAATAGAGGATGACTACAAAACGGCGGTCCACACCAAAGAAGGGTTAATCCTTAAAATACGGAGCGTCTGTTATCAGGTAGGGTGTGCTGGTGGTTCAAAAAAAAAAAGGTGAGTTTTTCGTAAACCGCCGTGATGCCGTAGATTTAAATTGACCGGGATTTTTTGTGGATTGTGACTTTTGATTGATTTTTTGATTGATTTTGATTAATTTTTGATATTTTACCATATCTTGGATAGTCCCCCTTGGGAAAGCCCTCTGGGCATTTTTTTGTGGACTCTGTGTGCATTGATTTTTGTCGTTGTAACGAAAAAAAAAAAAAAGGGTTTTGGGTGTTTGGGTTTTTTTTATTGGAGTCGGCTTATACCGTTTTGTTGAAAAATGATGGTGGGGGGGAAAAATGATTGGTGTGAAAAAAAACGAGGAGGGGCGGTGTTAATATGTGAATGGAAAGTTTTTAGTTGAGTTAATCTACTCGATTGGTTTACGGGGTGAGATGATATTGATTTTAGCGGTTATTTATTTTCGTGATTGATGAATTTGTCTGATTAGCTGGGTTATGCAATTGACTACTGAAAGTGAAAAAGCTTGTGAAAATGACGCCTACACCGTAAAGACCACTTTCCCATTAACCTTTTTGGACCAATGCTGTCGAGGTCGGAGTCTTACCGAGGACTAAGAGCGGGGGAAAGGGGCGGGGGAGGAGAAGGGAAAAGAGGAAGGAGAAAAGGAGGAGCGGGGAGGGAGGAGGCAGAGGAAACGAAAAATACTATTGTTTTTCGACGAGGTTTCTCGGGCCCGGGTTTGCGTGGGGGGTGGGAGTGGTGGTTTCACTTTTTTTTCAAATTCCCATCGGCCTTTAGATCCAGGAAAAAAAGAAAAAAAAAAAGAATGATCCACATTCAGAAAAAAAAAAAAAAAAAAATAAAATAAACAAAAAAAAAAAAAAATAAAAAATAAAGTGAAAGAAAAGCTAAAATAAAAAAAAAATAAAGAATAAAAAAAAAAAGACAATTCAACGTGTCTTTTAAGACCACATTCACGTGTCTTTGTCCTTATGGAAAGTTTGCCCCTACTACCGTCGCATGCCTCTTCGACTTATGCCAATGCCACCAGGTGGGGGGGCGGGGGGCCGCCCCGTTCTAAGGTTGTTGTGTATGATGGCAATCTTGCATGATATGATCGAAAAAAAAAAAAAAAAATCAAAAAAAAAAAAAAAAAAAAAAAAAAAAAAAAAAAACGAATGATTGGAAAGTCTTTTTAATGATGATGACTTCTCGGTCTTCTCTTGTTTCTTTGGGGAAAAATTCATTTTGGAACTTTGCCTCTCCCATTTGGACCAAGATGCTTTTAAACGGTTGTGATTTCGTGAAGACACAATCTTTGTTCTATAATTGGGAATAAATTGAGTGGGAAAGAAAAAAAGATAAAAAAAAAATAAAAAAACAAGAAAAAAAAGAAGGGTCACTTTTATGGGCTAAGGAAGGAATTTCGTGGCCCACCCATCCATCATAAGATTTCCAATTATGAACAGTATAAGAGAATAACGGATTGAGGTTGATAATGGCTATAGTTGTTCGTCCCATTGGTAAGTTCCTCATTCCCACCACCCCCATCAAAGGAATTCGGAGTTTTCTTGGTCACGCGGGGGGGGTTATTATCGTAAGATTTATTCAAGATTCTGGAAAATAGCCCAGGCCGTATGACCTTGTCTCTTTGAAAAGATACTCCGTTCTTCTTCTCCACCAATGAGTGTTATTGAAGCTTTTCAAACACAATAGAAAAAATTGATCCGATAGCACCTAATATTTTACTTTGCCAGCGATTTGGGACCTACTTATGAGCTCATGTGTGTACGACAGTGATTTTGCTGCACATTAGAGTGCGGGTCTTGGTGGCGCGCAAGGCGGAACATAAAACAAGACATGTTCCAGCCTATACACTATGCGTGCAAACTATGACTGGATGCTCAAGCACATTACACCTCGGACGAAAACGAATTATTTGACGTGGTCTGTATGCTTCGAAAAATTCGATCCTATTTAGTCTTGTTCAAAAAAGCATTGTGTATACGGATCATTCGGCTCTAAAATATCTTTTTGCAAAACAAGATGCTAAGCCGAGGTTGCTCCGGTGGGTTCTCCTCCTTCAAGAATTTGATATCATCATCCGTGATAAAAAAAGGAGCTTGAGAACCTCGCCAGCTGGACCATTTGTCCCGATTAGGAGAAATCCTCACAAAAGTGTGCTCGATAAGAAAGAAGAATAAATGAAACGTTTCCTCTCCAAAAAACTAGTAATGGTAATCTTTTCGTGGGTGTGATTCTTAGTACCCCCATGGTTTTTTGCCAATTTTGCACATTACCATGCGGGGAATTCTGTTGGGTTAAAGCGATTTGGTTCGTCCCAAAAAAGAACAAATTCTTCAAGACTGTGAAGCATATTACTTTTGGGACGACTTTCTTGTTTATTAATCTGTGCGGATCAAGTCATCCGTGGTGTGGCCTTCGTTAACGGCCAAAGAAGCGTTGGGATATTCTGAAGGCTTTCCACAATGGAACCCCACGCGGGGAAATCACGGACACGATCTTACACCACCAAAAAAGGTGTTTGAACTCTGATTTTAATTGGACCACAATTTAACGTGATGCCATTGATTAGTCAAATCATGTGACTCTTGTCAAGTCACGAGTAATCTCGCAAAAGTGATTATGCCTCAAAATGCCATCCAAGTTTTGCACGATGTTTGCGTTTGGAGGGTATCGATTTTATGGGCCGTTCCCGTCTTCACTGATGGGAACAAGTACATAGTGGCCGTGGACTATCTTGTCGAAATGGGTTTTTGGAAGCAAAACCTAAAAGCGCTCCCTTACCAACGTATCGCCCGAGTTGTTTGCAAATTCTTAAAATCTCTCTTTGCTCGGTTTGGAACTCCCTACGCTACCATTAGTGATCGCGGTACGTACTTTTGCAATGACCAATTCGTAAAGGTCATGCTTAGGTACGGTGTCACTCACCGTCTTGCTACCGCGTATCACCCACAAACTAGTGGGCAAGTGGAAGTCTCCAACCGTGGTTTGAAAAAAATCTTAGAAAGGACCATAGGCGAGAATCGTGCCTCTTGGTCGGGTAAATTAGATAACGCGCTTTGGGCCTTCCGTACCGCGTTTAAAACACCCATCGGGTGTACTCCTTACAAGCTCGTGTACGGAAAGGCATGTCATCTACCGATCGAGCTCGAGCACAAAGCCTATTAGGCCTTGAAGCATGCAAACTTTGACCTTTTGACCGCGGGCGATCATTGAAAAGTTCAACTTAATGAATTAAATGAACTTCGTGATCAGGCCTATAAGAACTCTTTGATCTATAAAGAGAAAACAAAGAGAATCCATGACTCCAAGATCAAAAACCGCGTTTTTAATGTTGGTGATCAAGTCCTCCTCTTTAATTCTCGATTGAATATTTTCTCAGGAAAGTTAAAATGTCGTTGGTCTGGACCATTCTCCATTGCCCAAGTATTCCCTTATGGCACCGTCGAGTTATCTCAAACCGACGGGCCAAACTTCAAGGTGAACGATCATAGACTTAAGCACTACTTTGGAGGGGACATACCACATATGGTTGTCCTGGATCTCCAAACCTTCCCCAAGGACCAATGAATTTGGGGATCGGGTCAAGCTAAGTGACCTAAAACAAGCGCTTCCTGGTGGCAACCCATGCTTATCCTAACATTAGTAGTAATAATGAATAAGTGTTTTGTAACGTGAGGAGGTGTGCCTCTTCCATTCTCGTGTGCTTGTGTTTTTATGATGATTGTTTAGGATTGTCCCGGATTTTTGAAGCCTCTCGTGCTCGTGGTTTTTGTCCTTCGTTCACAAGAGCTTCAAATCCTCAGCTTTATTTTGGGAATCCAATATCCAAATCTTATCGACTAACGTTTATCTTTGAGCATACTTAATAAACGGCTTAGGATTTACGTAGAGACCCTTCTTAAAACATTGAGGACAATGTTCAATTCTAGTATCTATTAATTTGATTATGCCTGCAGTCGTTGTTTTTACGTAATCCCGTTTTTACCACCAAAATACCAAAAAAAATGAAAAAAAATTTCAAAATTTTCAAAAATAAAATAAGTGTTTTGTCACAATTTTAACTTTCCTGCTGGGTAGAATAAGAATAAACATTTGACTCGATCAAGCGTGTTGAGCTCTAGCTTGTTCCTTAACTTTTAGACTAAGCATTCGCGAATCTTTGCGAAGAACGAGAAATGATAGAATTAAGTATGAGTTGGATGCTAAACAAGGATTATTTGGAAATTTTACAAGCTCATGTGTGTAATTTGTGGCTTTTTCTCCCATAAGCTCCTAACCGGACTAATAATACGTTCTCTTTTCGAAAACTAAACTTAAATCAACAATTTTTGAAGTATGGACGATATCAATAATTTTAGTTCAAATTTATACTTAAATTTTTTAAAAAGAAATTTTCTCTATATCTTGGTAATATAAAAAAGGGAAAAAATGAAAAAAATGAGTAATAATTATAAACTGTGGGCAAATAAAAGTTTACTGCATCTTGCCGGCTCACAACCGATGTTGCAGCCTTCTAAAAGGTCGAGGATTTCATTAGTTTAATGGATGTGTAATTATATTAAGTGTAGTAAACGTGAATTAATAAATATAGGGAAAATCTCTTTTTCTTAAATTTAAATATGCTTTTGAACTAAGACTATTACATTTTAAGTTGTAATTTTATGTATATACGAGAAATCCAAGGGTGTTGAAACCGAAGGTCCGTGAGTCCCGATACTAGTCTCTGTGGGGTGTCAAAAGCCTGGTCACTTAGCCGCAAGGTTGGGATGTGCCGAGACGAAAGTCACTACATGGGATGATCTCGCCTTCAAACTCATTACTTTTTGGGTGGAACGTGACGCATAGAAATTTTGCAAAACGTTGATCTATGGTTGAAATTCGAAATAAGCACATTCACCTAAGATATAATAATTGTCGGGAGTGAAAAGTTTCACAAGGTACAAATATGAGTAGTGTTAGCATCTTTACTTGTATTTAACGGTGATTTCGTTTTAAGCTTGGTTTGGACAAATGAAAATAGGAACGATGAATTTATCCTATTTGGGCATTTTAGGATTGAAATGCGTCTTGTTCTATGACCCTAAAGTTATAAAAATAACGAAAGTCAAATATGTTAGTTAGTTGCTTAAAAAGAAAAGTACAAAAAATGAGAAAAAGGAAAAATTCAAAAATATGTGTGGGAATAAGTGTATATATTTAAAAATGGTAAAAACGGGGCTTTTCAAAACTTATGATTTCTTTATTCCCTTGATGAACACTTAGCTACTTTTCGAGGTAATTAGTTGAGGGGATTGAGATTCTTGGTTTTCTTAAGTGTTTACTTATGGCATTGCATAAGGACACGTCAATAGTTTAGTATGGAGGATTTTGGTATGTGCCTAAATACACATACCTTTGACCTATAAAAACGGATTTAAATGACCAAAAACGTACCAAAAATACATTGTATTTCGTTTGTTTCAATTTTATTGTGCCAGGTAAACGGATATCTGACAAAAGGACGAAAAACAAAGCCAAAAACGACAAAACCGATCACAGAATGGAAAAGCGTGAAAAAGTCAAAGTCAAAGTCAACAAAGTTAAAGTCAACAAAGTTAAAGTCAAAGTCAACCCCGACAAAGTCAACCCCGACAAAGTCAAAAGTCAAAGCCGAAGCCGTAAATGAAGAAATACTTAATGGGTCCA
This sequence comes from Tanacetum coccineum, assembly GCA_026074375.1. Classification (NCBI taxonomy): domain Eukaryota; kingdom Viridiplantae; phylum Streptophyta; class Magnoliopsida; order Asterales; family Asteraceae; genus Tanacetum; species Tanacetum coccineum. The sequence goes on along the minus strand of BQNB010007722.1, from coordinate 33,769 downwards.
CCCTTACCCATCTAATGGGCCGGGGCAGCCCATTAAGTCAATTACATCAAGACTTATAAGCCTTATTTGATAAAAAAGCCCAAAACCCTATCAAAATCCAACACAAACCCTAACTTAACAAATGGAAAAGCCCAACACCCTTTAAACTGATAACAACGTTGTCCTGTAAGTACTATGGGTGTAACTCACCATATAACCTCAAGGGCTGAAAATGCCAATTACCTTATAACTTCTACACCACAAGGACCACCCATGAAATTAAACTATATAACTTCAGGGGCCAAACCTGTCAAACCACGAACCTTTACCCTGCTCACCCAAAACAAAATTTCCCGCCAATCCCAAAACCCAACACTATTCATCCATCACTCTCATTGCCCCCTGCAACTCCACGACAAATACATCACCCTCTCCTCTACCCCACATCACATGGCTCAATTGCCACCTTGGCAATCCCCTTTAACACCATTCGTCAAAAGAAGAGGACAAAAGATCAATGGCTCAGATCATATGGCTTGGGTAACAAGATGGAATGAAGGGCTTGGATGAGGCTTACATTTTCCTCTCACAACAAACACAACAAGCACAACTCAAGAGTTTAGTTTTTTATATAAATAGTTTAGGCTTTCATTGTAATAGACAGTTAGTTTTAGGTTTTAATTTTTATGCTTTATTTTACAGCTTATTTACTGCTTATTGTAATTTTCTTTTGAAGTCTTGTAACCTTTTTCAAGTATTAATGAAATTTAGCTTTTTCTTAAATTCTGTCTTAATATTTCAGTTTTAATCTTCTTATTATGCAATGTGTTTTCCTTTAAAGCAAACTCAATAAGTACTTATAATCAAATATTTCTCAGATAAACTTTCTCATAAGTTTTTTTTGTTTTCCTATTCATAAATTCACCCAAAAAAGGTACCTTAGCTTATTCGGAAGATGAGCCAAAAAGGGAAGGGCTCATGGACCACACCAGCTTATCTTTGATAAGCTGGAGCTCTTGTTGATTAAGCTCCTTAAGAGCATTTCTAGCCTTGTTTAAGCAAAGGCATTAGTAAGTTTACTTTTTCATTTTTAAGCTTATTTTCTGTTGCTTATTGTATTGCTTATTCTTTAGCTTATTTCTGCTTATTATCTGTTTAGAATAGCTTATTATCACTTGTCATAGTTATTTAATGCTTATTGTGCTTAGTTGATAGTTTAAATTTCATTTGATTGAAAACTGTCCAAAATTAGTCAAAGTAGCTTAGTTAGCTTAGCTTATTAATAATAGCTTATTCCTTAGAAATATTTGCTTATTTGTCTTAATGATTCATTATGCTAAAACTGTTTTCACCTTTTGAAGCTTAGTTAAGCCTGTTTTAAGCTTAAAATTAGAATTTCAGATTTTAAAGGGGTGTTTGGGTCAAGGTGTAAAACGGATCATAATTGGTTCAAAATTGTTTTGGGTCATTAAGTCACTTTTGAACACCTTTAATTAAGCCTTCTAATATGTTTTTTTTAAGTTTTAAAGTTTAATATCAAGTTCTAAAGGGGGCGTGTTGTGCAAGTTGGCCAAATCTGTGGTTATTTCATTTCTTCAAACTGTTTAAATATGATTGTTGCTTAAAAGTCATTTTGAGGACTTGGTTATGCTTCTAAATTGGTCATAGATGCAGTAGGATAGGAATAGTTTAAGTATGCATTTGCATTTGTCATTTGGTACAAAACTGTTAAAGTATTAAGTCATTTTTCTAAGTTAAAAGCCATTTTTCATTTTCAAATTTAGGTTAGGTAAAATTGTTTTTAGCATCTGAATTTAGGAGCATAAGCTCATTGATAGGTAATCTTCATCTGTTTCATCTTATTTTAGGTTTTAAAGTTCTTTTACTAGCTTAAAATATAGGCTGCAAAAGCCCTTTTTCTTTTTAAAGAAAACCAAAAAGCTTTCAATTCTGTGTAAGTAGCATTTTCATTTAGCTTTTTCTTGGCTTAGTTGATTTTCAAAATGTTTTCTAAATGCTGTTTTAGATAGCTTATAGTTCTAGCTTTTAAGTTTTATAGGTCTCTAAGCCATAAGGATCCCTTAAGTAGCTTAAAAATAAGCTCACAAAGTGCCTTATAGGCTGTTTGATCACAGTTTGGACCCAAGAGCTTATTTGCTTTTAAGAGCTTTTGGGCTTATTGAATTTGCTTACATTGTGCTTAGTCTTGCTTATTAGGTTAGTCTTAATCCATTTGGCTTATTTAGTTTTGGTTAAAGCTTATTTGAGCTTATTTGCACTTTTAAGTTTATAAACTTTTAAGTTCAAAAAAAAAAAAAAAAAAAAAAAAAACCTTTTTTTAAGAATTCTTTCATTTTCAGCTTAGTTTAGTTCATTCTAATTGCTTATTTTTGTTCTTTATTGCTTATTAGGTATAGCTTATTACCTGTTTTAGCTTATTTTCCTTTTTTCATTTGCTTATCTGTCCTAAAAAAAAGGCACACAGTTTAGCTTCTTTTAAGTTTTAGTTTTTTTAAGCATTATGTTTCTTTTTAAGTGCTTATTTGTGGTTTATAGAAAAAGTGCTTTCACAAAAGTTGTAGGTTTACAACTTATTTATAAGCTGTGAAAAAAGTAAAAAAAAAGCAAAAAGGGGAAGGTGGAAGTCCAAGGTGAGCAGGGCTCGAACCCTGGACCTCACACCCTCAACCCTTATAACACACACACTCTACCGCTCGCCCTTGGGTCTTTTTCGGTTTTATCTTGCACAATTAATTAGTTAACCACATTTTTAGCCCTTTTGCTTAATAAGCTGTTTTAGCTTATTTAACAGCTTATTTGATAAGCTGTTTTCTCCAGCTTATTTTTCTTAGATCCAGTTTTGTTTAAACTATTTTTTGTAATTTTTTCAGAATTTTTATAATTAGTTTAGTATTTTTAATCATTTAATTTCATTAAAATCGTTTTTAATTCATAATAAATCATAAAAAAGTCAAAAAAATCTAATTCTTTTTTAGAAAATTTTCTTTTATCAGATAGAACTTAGGAAAATTAGATTTGCTTTCGTAGGGTTAAAATTGTAAAATTTGATTTTTTAAAGAACGGGATTGAATCCCGTTCACGTTTTTCGTGTTTTTAAGCTTAAATCACTTTCGTTTTTGGTCTAGTTTTCTTTGTTCTTACTTTTTAGTCACTTAGGACTTATAAAAGTCAAAAATATCATTTTAGGACTTAATTTTGATAAATTAGGGTTTTTAGGTCACGTTTTAGGATTCCCGCTTGCGTTTTTAGTTTAAATTTGTGTTGCCTTCATTGTTTTTAGTGTATATTGCATTAACTTTCCCGTAGACTTAGAAAACCAATCAAAATCTTTGTTCCATTCAAGCATCAATTATCAAACCGTCTTTCGACTTTCTATTGCATTCCTCGTTGGGGATAACGACCCGGGAATCATACTCCCGGTTTCTACATTGAGATTTTTTAGATTTTGACATTACCTTGGTCAAGGGTGACTTGTTGGAATTTGCTATAGTTAGTTATATAAATAATATATTATAATATATATATATATATATATATATATATATATATATATATATATATAACTATACTTTCAATCACCTACTTTTATCAACTGATGTGTTCCTAGGAGATTTTACTTGCTTAGTAGACTTAACAAAGTTTATCTTAGCAAAACTAGGTTTATTAAACACCTCAACAGTTTTAATCTTAAGCACATCTTTTTCCTCACTTTCAGACACCCAATCCTCAATAATTAGGGTTCCATCTTCTTTCCTAGCAGTCTTAGGTTCATTATTCTCAACAGTATGCTATTCAACTACAAACTCACTAGCAGACTTATTCACTTCCACAAAATCATCTAGACTAGGATAAACTAAATCATGCTTAGGTGGCATAAAATTCCGAGTATATGGAGGTGGGACAGCATTATACCCTAATCGTGTTTTACATTTATCCATTATCTGTCTGTCTAGAAGTTCACTAAGGCTTTTTGATGAATTTCCAATTTTTTGTACTGTAAGTTGAACCTCATCTTTTTCTTTTGTAACCAACTCCAACTTCCTTTTAAGATCTGTAATACCTAAATCTCTTAAATAGACTTCACGTTTTAAGTTTTTTATATATTCCTCATATACAGCCTCATTTTTCTTAAAGACTACCAATCTAGCTTCTACGGATTCTAAACTAGTTTTATAAGAGACAGCACTTATCCTAGCTATTATTAAGTCTTTAACTAATTGTTCATTTTGTTCTTTTAGATCTTTTACACATTCTAAACAAGATGAACAACAATTTGAGTCATTAGATACCTCAGAGTTTGTAGAAGAACTTGAACTTGTTGAAGAATAAGCCATGAGAGCAAAATTGGTTGGACCTTCTTCTGCTTGGTCACTCCAATCATAGCCAAATCCATCACACTGAGACACTAAGGCATTTGAAGTAGTTTCCTCAACTAGCACAGTCCTTCTTGTAGGCTCCTTGTTACTGCTGTCTTGATTCCTAAGTGCCTTGCACTCCCTTGCAAAGTGTCTTTTTTTTGTGGCAGTTGAAACACTCCACCTTGGACTTGTCATACCTAATTCTTTCTTTGTTGTTTATGTCCAGCTTCCTTCCAGTATTCTTCAGGAATCTTTTTGCTCTCATAGTTAGCATAGCAATGTTCCACCTCAAGTCTATCTCTTCTAGATCATCAGGATCGATTTGTTGAAGATCTTCATTATCAAGCTGTGGAATACTTGGTTGGCTAGCAAAGAAGGAATAAATCATAGCATTACTAAAATTTTCACCAGATTTTGAGCTATCAGCAGCACCCTGAGTGCTAGCAGTATTAACACCCTGAGTGGTATTAACTGCTATAGATGCATTGCTAGTGGCTGCCGAGTGATGATAGAAAGCTACATAGTGTGATTTATGGTTGAGTTAGATGTCCCTGAACTCTTATTCATAAGCCTTTCAGGTATGTGAAGAGATCATCCAAATTAAAAGTTTTAATCTCGGGTTCTCCTCTACACAATAGTATGGCATATTTCCATTCTTGTGACAAACTTCTTAGAACTCTGAATGATTCTTCTTGAGAGAAAATTCACCATGCATCTCCAGTTTGACTAATTACTTTGAATTCTTTTAATAGGTTTGCTCAATCACTTTGTGCTGGATGCAGCAAGTTTTCATATTGCTACTCCGAAGATTTTTTTCTGAGTTTCTTTGTAGCAGTATTACCCTCCAAATCTGTGTTCTCAATAGCCTGCAACAGGACTTATCATCCTTTGTTATGTTTGAAATTTTAATGAATGCTCATTAGGTAAGGCCATCCACAAAGTGCTTCTTGCCTTCAACTCTGCCCTTATTTATGCCTTCTCTTCAACACTTGTAGGAGGGATAGCAGTCTCCTTACCATCAACAAGTTTTGTTACTATAGGTGCTTTACCATTTTCTATGATTTCCCATAGAGTGTAATCAATGCACTGTAGATACTGCTCCATCCTCATCTTCCATAGATCATACTCACCACGTTGAAGTATGGGTAGCTGATGATTTGAGTAGTTTAGAGAATCCATACTCTTGAAAAAGTAGATTCTTGTGTGTAGTATAATTCTTCTTAATCAAAGCTTCTCACAAGCTCTGATACCACTTGTGATCTAATATCAAGATCTTGCTAGCTATATAAAGCTTAAGTGTATAAATAAATTCAAAAAGAACTAAAGACAGAAACTTTGATAAATAAATATCAAAGACTATGCTAATCTAGTCAATGAAACTAAAAAGAATTATAATGAAACATTAATGACATAACAAAACAGTTTTACTAAACTTTCAGCCTTATATATAAAACAACACTCTTAATATGTTGGTTTACAAAACCCTTGAAGTTTATTTTTTAAACGAATAACACTATGAACTTTGATATGATTTGATACGATTTTGGTACATCAAACTCTATACCCTAGGACCTCCTTTTATACACCAAGGAGTCCTAACAGGCATACAATATTTTCCTAAATTATCACGATCTTCTAAACAAATAACTTATACGTATCTTTTACAAAAATATCTCATACATATCCCGTAAGCAATCTTGATAAACAAACTTCATCTTTATCCTTTCTCTTGTCTTTATCCTTCTGACAGTAGAAACTCTTCTAACAGTTGTAATCTTTTAGCAGTTATAACCAGCAGCATTAACTTTTATACCAGCAGCACTAACTATGTACAAGCAGTAGTAACTACTTAGAATATTTTCTTCATTCTTCATCAGCAGTACTAAGTTACACTAGCAGTACTAACTTTATGCTAACAGTTGTAACTTTACTTAAGTAGTTCTAACATATACTAGCAGTACTAAGTTACACTAACAGTAGTAACTTTTATACTAGCAGTATTAACTACTTAGTAGTATTTCTTCTAAGTCTCTAAGCAGTCTTAACTTCCATTAGCAGTAGTAATATATACTAGCAGTAGTAACTGGCAGTACTAACTACTTAGCATATTTTTCACTAATACCACTAACAGCACTAAGTTATGCATAGCAAGCACACTCTAACCTTAGCAGAATTAACTCCAAGATCATCATGAAGTCTTTTGATCCCAACAGTATTGCTCCTAAAAATTCTACCATTCTTCTAAACACTATGACATCCTTAAAGGGATTAAGCTTAGTATCTCTAGGAATTTCCCATTCTTCGGGCAAATGGCAGTCTAAAAAGTCCTTCCTAGCATAATAAGGGGTTCGTGTGCCTACTCCATCCAAGCTAGGTCGTGGTTTGCATGACTCCCTTTTCCCAAGTGTGGTCCAATATGGTGCTTCCTCTTCTCCTAGATTGACTCCTTTTACAACGAATACCGACCTAGTGATCCCTTCTCCTACTGCTATTTTGGCCATTTTACAATCTATAACTGCATTGGCAGTAGCTAGGAATCCTCTTCCTATTAGTAAAGGGGTTTCGGGGTCCTTCTTCATTGATTACAAGAGAAAATAAAAAATTAAAAAAAAATCCAAAAAATTTATCAAATAAAAGAAATCATTTAATAGTTTTAGTTTCCCTAAGCGGACTTCTACGTCTTTAACAATTCCAACGGGGTAGGATTTGGTCCTGTCAGCTAATCCGAATATATGGTCAGTCTCTTCTAATAGTCCGATGTTGAGCTTTTTGAAGAGGTAAAGTAGGATTATGTTTACACACAATCCTAAATCAACCAAGGTGTCAAAAGGTTCAGAGTCCCCTAATCTACAAGGTAGAGTGAATAGTCCAGGGTCTTCCATCTTTGCTTGTATTTCTCCTTGGACAAATGCTGACCCGTTTTTGCCTAGTTCTAAGCTTTCCACGTATTTATCCAATATAGCATTATAGATTGGAGCGTGAGCTAGGACTTCAAGAACCGATAGGTTAAGATGCAAATCCTGGAATTCATCTTCAAGGGTTAGTTTGGGTTCTTCCAGTTGTTGCATTTTGATTTCCCTCCCGGGTTACAACAGGCTTGTTTTAGGAAATGTTTGCCTCCTTAGAATGTACCTTGATAGCATTGATTGAGGTGGATGGGTGAGATGAGCATTGGGGATCAATTGTCAGGTAAGAACGAGCAGATAAAACTGGGGAAGTACTTAGTTTCGGGTTCTTAATCGTGTCGCTAGGTAGTGCTCCTGCTATTCGATCAGTGATGGCCTTCAACATTGTGTCAGTTTTGTTGGTCATCTCATTCTATTGTTGTTTAAAATTGGCTTCAAACTTGGACAGTCTAGCATCTTAAGATGCCATGAAGTTGGATACCAATCCTTCTAGATTTGATTGATTGTTAAAGCTTTGGGGACGGTTGTTGAAGGAACGGTTTGGGATCAGACCGTTGGGTTAGCACCGGTTAGGTGGGTTTGAAAAATTATTTTAGGAATTTTAGGGTTGCCTTCACTTAAGGTTTAGGTGAATTTTCCATGACGAATTATAGGTGTCACCAAAGTTGTTTTGCTCAGGCTTAAAGGTATACCACTTACCTCCTGCTTCATCGGTACGCGAGGATGCGTATTTAACAAAGGCTTGTTCAGGATCTTCCATGAAATACTGAATGTCGTAAGGACCACTACAGATCTCACATGAGGTAGTGACTTTGTTTACTTGAGTAGGTTGTGTCGGAGCAAGATGAGCTTCCATCAAGTGTTGGACTTGATTTTCGAGCTCGATAAGGCGGCAGTCAGATGTACTCGGGACATCTTGAGGCAAAGTGATTGCGTTAGCCGGCTTAACGAAAACCCTTGGGTCATTGCAACTTTCGTTGTCATAGAGGGCGAGGTCCTCTAATAATGCCTAGGATTCTTTAGCGTTTCGGTCACGAAGCTTATCACCGACCGATTGGTCAATGGTTCGTCTTGTAACAGGATTGACATGGCATAAAGAAAATTTGACTAGGAGCCAAAAGGTCGAGTCCAGATGAGGGACCTTTAGTAAGTCCTTGAAAACAATTCATGGCTTCTGATAGAGATTCTTCATTGAAATGTTTGAAACATCAGGATATCATTGCGGAGTTTTACGATCCTTCCCAATGGAAAGAATTGAGCAAGAAACGAGTAGTAAGATCCTCCCATTTGGTGATGGATCCTGCAGGAAGACGTTCAAGCTAATTGGTAGCTTGATCGCGAAGGGAAAATTGAAATAAACACAGGCGCGTTTTTCCTTATTTTCACTGTCAAGGTCAAGTGAGTCCACAAGTTTAAGAATCTTGAGTGTTCGGTTTGGATCCTTGTACCTAAGTACCCGTGAATGAGCATAATCGTTTGCACCAAACCGGTGTGTCGGATCAAAGAGGTACCACATTGTTTCCTACGAAGAGCTCAATGGTATTCCTATAGCCCTCGTGGCTAGGTTTGGAGTAGTCTCTAAGAGTACAGATAGGATTCTCGTTTCCCATAGTGGTTGACGAGAATGGATTACAAAACAATTAACACAAAGAAAAGATAGACTACGAGAAAGCTAATATGCGGAAATTAAATTCTTACTTGAAAGGATTCAAGCAAGTAGAACTAAGCTAAACTATGATCAAAACCTAACTATTCCTCGGCAGCGGCGCCAAAAACTTGATGCGGTTGTCGTAAGGGACTTCTATAAGAAGTTTTACAACTCCCTAGGCAGAGTACCTAACCGTTGTAGTAGTAGTATTGACAAGACTCGGGGGTTGTTATCGTTCTCTAGGGGAATAGGTTGGGAAGGCTTGATCACGGTCTAACAGAATTCTAGGCTTGAAGAATAATCTTTTGTGTGATTTATACTATAGGAAAGCAAGTAAATCTATAGTTTGAGAGGTTGGTTTATTTAACTAATAACTAAACTAATATCTAATCTAATGGTGATAACTTTATGATAATTTAAATGTATTTACTTAATCATGCACTACTTATCAGATTGTTGCTCCTAATCATGTTGCCTTGTTACACTTGTAATGATATGTGTAAGTATTTCCATGTCATACATGTACACGAACCCCGCTGTCTATTTAATATTCTGTAGGGCAACGCCAATAAGGTAGTATTAGACAATTACAAGGCCCCCTAAGAGTACATTAAATGCATGTGAAATATCATAAGAGGGATCAACCATATAAAGAGCAAGGTAAGTATGAAGACTGTACCCTATGGTACCTGTTCTACGCACTCGCCGTTTCCTAGATTGTCCAAACAACGATACAGACAAAAGTTGGTTTTCTAGAACCTAACACGCACAATCATCAATCAAGAATCAACAATAAAAGGATCTACAGTCTGACTTTCATGCAATCATAAGAAAATACAAAGGAGGGTTTAGCCTCGCATGTTATAAAGGAAGCAAAGAGATAAATCCATCATGCAACACATAGACATTTGAATGATTTATGATAGATAACCTTACTTGAATTAAAACATATATTCAAGGTAGTACAATAGGGTTTTGAGGCCCTAAAAATGACCTTTGAAGCTGTTACAAGAGCTAGGGTTCATCTCCCAAAAGTTATACAAAGTTACAAACTTTAAACCTTAAATCGGTTTAGTATATATAGAGATATCACTACGACGGCGTCGCGTTCTAATCCTGACGCCGTCACTACGTAGATGATTCTAGACCCTCATTAAGTCGCCCACGTCCTGGCGCCATCACTAAATCTCTGACGCGGTCACTAGATGGATCACGATGGTGTCGCTTTATGCCTGCGACGCCGTCTCTACGCTCTGAGAACAATATTTCTTCATGGATTTGGTGTAGGTACGTAATCTCGTCCGTTTATTCTCCAAATGAGCCCAAATTACGTGTATTTCCTCCAAATGCCATCCAAGTGCTAAAATCCTGAAAACAAATGATTAAGCACATAATTTGGGCATATTTGCATGATTTAAGGGGTTAAATGACCCCAAAATAGTGTATAAAATGACACCTCATCAATTGGGTCTTCTTATGAGCAAGTTTTAACTATCTTACTAAACACTTTTGATAAATCTCTTTCAGCCCAAAATACTTGAATGTCTTAGGAAGATTTCCCCGTAGGTTTTATGGTCTATGGAGTTGTTTTGGTATTTTAAAACAAAATTATATGAAAACAAGTTAAACAGCTATAGTTGTTGACATACGAGTCTTGTAACGACAGTTTGAGGGTCTTAAACTTTGAATCAAGGAGTGTAATAGTTGGAAAGATAATACATAGAGCTAAGTCTCAGTATTCATTTCGTTGGAAGATATTAAAAAATTAATTGAGTTATGGTCGTTTGAATTCGGGTCAATAATTCTGGCAGGGGTTATTTTAGAACTAAGTGAGAAAAATTCATGTTTCATTCTTTTCCTAAATGTTTTCACTTGTAAAACTTCATAAAACCTTAACACAAGTTTATATGGGTGATATAGCTTCTCAAAACTCATGTGCGTATATAACATATCATTGTGACCATAAGGCATCTTATTGATTTAGATCGTGGTTAGGTCATATCATTTTATCAAGCTTGCTTATTTTACTCTCGTTACCACTACTTGTTGAGGTGAGTCTCATAGCCTTACTTTACTTGTTTTGCTACTCGTTTTGAACTAATTTGGGGTGTTGATGCATGCTCAATTGTTTTTATGGACACAAGTACTTTTAACTTTTTTGGATTGCCTAAGTTACCTATAATTTCTCTAAGGCCCCACTACCATGAAGCATTAGTTACGTAGTAAGCACGAATGTTGTGAATACATCTTTGAGGTTGACCCCCCATCCGGGTTTGGTAGCTCTCACTTATCAAACGGACGTATCTCATTTGAGGAACTCTAGGTGTTTTCGGTGGCGTTATTTGTATATATTTAATCATTTCTCGTAAACTTTCAATACTTAATAGCATGAATTTCTTGCAGGTTCACTTGAAAACATCCTGAGGAGAAACACAACAAATCAAGTATTTATATGCTAAAGAAAACAATGTACAAAGAAAAGATAAAGTTCAAGCTCTACAATGCAAATGTGCGCCGTACTTACCAATTGGGCGCCGCACTTATCCTCTCAAGTCATGAAATAAAGACTTAGTCAAAATTCAGCATTAACTCCACAAGTACGCCGCACTTACTATTTTATGCGCCGCACTTCCCATCTGACTACGAAGTGTAAATGAAGACTTTAATGCTACTGCATTAATGCCCCAAGTATGCCGCACATATTCTCTTGTGCGCCACACTTCTTCACTAAACATTTAATTCACTCGCATTTAATCACCAAGTACGTCGCACAAATATCTTTGTGCGCCGCACTTTCACCTCTCACATAGCCTATAAATAGGGGACGAATTTCAAGCAAATTCATTCATCCCAATCCATCTCAATATCAAAAATCATTCCATTCATCTCATCTTTACACATACCTCATCCAATCCTTTCCAAATATCCACCAAGCATAAAACATCATACCCTCTTGGAGAAATCAAGATCAAACAACCAAGAACGAAGAAGATCATAATACTAGTTTGGTGAAATAATGAAGTTTATTGTTGAATTAAGCTATGTTATGATCCACTTAGCCATGAGGGGCTAAATCTCTAATGACTACTCGGTGATGTTATGATAATAAATAAGTGTTTGTTATGATCGTGATCTTTTTAATCTCAAGCTTATGTTGCAATCCTGTTATATCCTATCTTATCGATTTTTGCTTATCAACTTAGATTATATAATCATATCAGTATAGGTCGAAAGACCTGTTATGATTTATGTGGTTTTAAAGATTTGTCTGTAATCTTTATCGTCAGTGTCGAGAAATCCACTTTCGTAAATTGGTAAACAAAATAAGCTTTGATATAATAAGTAACTAAACTATTTGAGTGACACATTTGGTCTAGTCTACTAAATATAAGTCCTGAGTTAATCAAGTTAATTTGTGAAAACATTTTCTGACGAGAAATCCTTTTTGTAAGTTAAAGGCTCCATTTTAAAGATCAATTCCAACACTTATGAATTATTTTCAACTATCCGAGTAGTCATCTTTATTATCACTGGTAAAACAAAAAGTTATTTTCAAGTTAAAGTCTATTTCTTTTTTATTATCTAAACACTACTCAAATCCCCGGTAAGATGACCAGGTCTACCTAAAAAAGATTCAACATTCTGGGATATACTTTTACCCGTGGGTTTCCCTATAATAAAATTTGGTATTTTTAGTCATTATAAATTTAAAGCTTTTGAAACACATCATAGTTTTTAGCGCCACTGCCGGGGATTTTTAATCTGTTCTGTAGTCAACTCTGAAAATTACTTTAACTCCCCCTTTTTTTCAAAAATTCGCCATACCATTTTCTGGCAAACTGACCCAAATAATTTCTCCTTTAGATGCATACACGTGCTTCTAATTCTAAACTTGTTGAACCATTACCTAAACCTAAAAATACTTTGAATCGAAGATTTCGTCGACGAAACAGAAGAGTTCCATTTGATCAAAGAAACAATCCACCTCAACACCCGAGAATTGTCTACCCATCAATTATCGACATCAATTACTTCTATCACTTTCTTGATATTCTTTGAAATTACGATCCAATGGATGATGAACCCATGTGGGCTTCCGACCATGTTGTTGCTCCGACACCCAGTTCCGCAATTACTATTCCTGAAATCGCTAATAAATTTACTATTAAATGTAACCACTTGACCCTTGTCAAGAAACCAATTTGATGGCATTCATGAATTTCCTCGGAATCTGCGATATTTTAAATACAGAACACCAAAAATGAGTTGTGAAGCCTGATTATGTTTCCCCTATCACTCAACTGAGAAGCAAAAAACATGGCTGAACGAACTAAACGAAGGAACTATTGAAACGTGTGATGAACTTCGAACTGCTTTCATTAGCCGATTCTTTCGCCCAGCTCTTTTTAACCGACTCCTTGGAGAAATACGTGCCTTTCTTAAAAAAACACAAGAAAACGAATCACTATCTAATGCATTATTGAAACTTCGTATGAAGGAAAGCACCGAACCTGTCCATGGTCATAACCCTGATCCTAAGGCAATAACATCAAAATCTTTATCAGGACCATCAAAATACTCAAGATTATCTAAAATGCTATAGCCTGTGTTGATATTCCTCTATAAAACACCAAATCAAGCTTATCAGCTTCTCGAAGATAAAGTCTTACTCAAGTTCGATTGGGCTAAAAATCAAAAAACCAAAACATCTCCTAAGAAAACCATTACTTTTGCCGATGAAGGTAGCAGTAATACCTATACTGACAAAATTATGGCCTGAATGGATGCCATGACCATAAGAATGGATGCTCAGTACAAAGAACTCCAATCTCGTGCTAAACAACCAACCCCCGATCTTGACGATGATGACATGCCTATGTCTCATAAAGAAGAAGCTAAATCATGCAAACTTTTCTGTAAGAACACGTTTATTAAAAATATTACTAAGGTAAGGAAACAAAGACTGAGACTCGAATCGCGATAATTGGCATTCAAGCAGACGAAATGATTACAATCGAGACAATTACCGATCTAATACCGATGATAAACCCTACGATCTTCAAAAATTATTCAACGATTTCATGAAATCTCAACAATTAACCAACGCTTTTGTCAAAGAAACATTTATGGACCTTAAAACTCAACTTGAAATAGTAGCTAAAAATCATCAAGCTTTAATCCAAAACCTCGAAACCAAGTTCGACAGACTCGCTAACAAGTAATCTGGTCAACCTTTTGGATCTCTTCCAAGCAACACTCAACCAAACCCACAAGGTGCAACTCTAAAGCTTACCAACCACCGCAAGCTCGTAATGAACATGTGAATGTCGTATTCACAAGAAGTGGTAAATCTTATAATCCACCAGATAACCCGAATGAACTAAACAAATCTGAAAACCCTATCAACTTCGATAGCGATGATGAAGACAATGAACCTACACCACAACCAAAGACTAAAACCTAGAAACCAGTTACAGAAACACCGTTACCAAAACCATACAAACCAAAGATCACGTATCCTTAACGCCTTAGAAAAGAAAAAATGGAGGCCCAATACGGAAAATTTCTCGACATGATCCGAGCCGTCTAAATCAACGTACCTCTTGTTGATGTGTTAGCCAGAATGCCTAACTATGGAAAATTTCTCAAAGAGCTCATAAGCAACAAACATAAAATCAAACAAATTTTTTCCGCTTTCTTGAGCGATGAAAGTTCAGTGATGATTCAAAATAAAGTTCCACCAAAACTCAGAGACCGAGGAAGTTTCCTTATTCCATGTAATTTCAACAAAACTTTCTCCTGAAATGCTTATTGCCAACTAGGTGCTAGCATAACCTTATCCATATCCTTATATGCGAAATTATCTCTCGAAACTCTTAAACCTACCAAAATGAGTGTAATATTAGCCGACAGATCATTCCAATACCCTGTTGGAATAGCTAAAAATATGCTCGTTGAAGTTGGTAAATTTACATTTCCTGTCAATTTTGTTATTCTTGAAATGGAAGAAGACAGCAAAGTTCCTCTCATCTTGTAAAAAAAAAAAAAGAAAACGACCTTTTCTTTACACTGTTGATGCAGTTATTCGAGTTAAACAGAAACAACACAATCTTAGAGTTAGGACTGAATGAATGATCTTTAATATCGACTCTGCGATGAAACACTTTACTCAAACGATGATACATGTTTTAGTATCGATGTTATCAATGAAATCTTAGAAGAATATTTCGACGCTCTTCTAGACGAAGGAAGCAAAATCCTCCATTCCATTAAAGGAACCCTTCTCAAAGAAGAAATCTTTTCCGAATTCGATGAATTCATGGCAATGATTGCCGATGAAAATTCTAAATCTGAATCCGATACCGAAGAACCACCATTTGAAAAAATCACCATCAACACTGATTATAAAATCAAGACATCCCTTGAAGAACCTCCTACGGATCTTGAACTTAAACCTCTTCCTGGTAACTTGGAATATGTATTCTTAGAAGAACCATCTTTTCTTCCTGTAATCTTATCATCTAAACTCTCTACTCAAAACAAAAGAAAACTTGTATCCGTCCTTAAAAACATAAAGAAGCTTTTGCTTGTAAAATGACTGACATTCCTGGTATCTGCCTATCATTCTGTAAACACAAGATACAACTTCTGGATGACAAGAAACCATTTGTCCAAAAACAAAGAAGGTTAAATCCAAACATGCAAGAAGTTGTTAAAAAATCATTAAACTCTTGGATACCGGTATTATTTATTCAATTGCCGATAGTCCTTAGGTTAGTCCTCTATACTGTGTACCAAAGAAAGGTGGTATTACAGTTGTCACAAACGAAAATGATGAACTTGTTCTAACAAGAACCATTACGGGTTGGCGAGTATGCATCGTTTATCGTAAACTCAATGAAGTAACCGCAAAAGATCATTTTCCTTTTCCGTTTATGGATCAAATGTTAGAAAGACTCACATGAAATAAATATTTTTGTTTCCTCGATGGTTTTTCTGGATATTTTCAAATTCCTATCGATCCTAATGATCAAGAAAAAACAACATTCACGTGTCCTTTCGAAACATACGCTTATAGGCGAATGCCTTTTGGGCTATGCAATTCCCCAGCTACATTCCAAAGATGCATGTTAGCAATGTTTCATGACATGATCGAAGAACCCGTAGAAGTATTCATGGACGATTTCTTCATCTTTGGAAACTCTTTCGACAAATGCCTAAAAACCTCGATAAAATGCTCCAGTGTTGCAAAAATGCTCATCTTGTCCTTAATTGGGAAAAATGTCACTTCATGGTCAAAGAAGGAATTGTGCTTGGACACAAAGTGTCTAGCACAGGACTTGAAGTCGACAAAGCAAAAATTAACGTAATCTCAAAACTTCCACCCCCTACTAATATCAAAGGAGTTAGAATCATTCTTGGACATGCTGATTTTTACCGACGTTTCATAAAAGATTTCTCGAAAATTGCTCGACCTCTAACTAAGCTGCTTGAAAAAGATACTCCGTTTGAATTTGATGATAAATGTCAAAAAGCAATCGAACTATTAAAAGAGAAACACACACATGTTCTCCTATGATGTTAATCCCACGGACTTCTTTTGCTGCTTAAAACTTACGCCAATTCTCATCCTTAGATCATTGTAATGTAAATGAAATGAGTTGCAAATTTTTCCTGCCACGTGTTGTATTTCTATTTGTTCTCCATGGCCTAGTGCCCCATCACATGACATAATTTGATTTAATTATCAGGCATGTGAGGTGATTTCATGCTGACATCACACACATCATATATATATAAGATTTATTTTTTTTCCTTGTTAGGCTTTTACTTGTTTGGGTTGATCCGGCCCATAAAATGGGTCACGGACTGGCCAAATAAAGTCCAAAGGCATCATTGGACTCGTTTCCTCGTGCTCTTTCTACTGGTATGCTCGGGGACTTTTCACGACTTCATCTCAGCTTGAGTAATAATTAGACTTGACCAAATTGAGCCCGATAATTCCCGTTTTTGCACCGTTTTCAATCCTTTTACCTGCAAGACATAAATATACCAAACAAACATATTTGCCAGATAATTATCCATATTTTAGCATTTTTAGTCCAATTAATAGTGTTTTATGGGGTACAAAAGATGTGTGTTTTAGCACTTATCACACCAACAGTAGTAACTTATACACCAGCAACATTAACTGTGTACAAGCAGTAGTAACTACTTAGAATATTTTCTTTAATCTTTACCAGCAGTACTAACCTTACACTAGCAATACTAATATATACTAGCAGTACTAATATATACTAGCAGTAAGTAGTAACTTTATACTAACAGCACTAACTACTTAGCATATTTTTCATTAAAGTTAATGAACAACACTAACTTTTGCTTAGCAGCAGTAATACAAACCTTAGTAGTAGTAACTTTAAGAAGGCTTTTAATCCTAACAATCCTCCCTTAAACTTGATATTCTTCTTTAAAATCTCAAGTTTCTTCATTAAAAGCTTCATTAATCACCAGGAGGATGCTTCCAAACACTTCATTCAAGTACATAGCCTTCCTTAAGCTGTTTCTTGACCAATCTAAGAAGCTTAAATGCCATTTCACACTCATAATCAACTTGAAGCTTCACATCATTGAACATCTGATGTAGTGTGTGATTTATAAGTGGATACATCTTCTCAACCAATAGATAAAATAGCATGTTCTGCATTGTTACACAATGAACTCCATAAGAATCATAAATCTTCCAGTTCAGCACTTTAACTAATCCTTATTTATTCTTCCATACATTATCTTCAACATGATGTTCAAACATGGTCTTCAAATTAAAAAGTAAGAAATTATCCATGTAATTCACTGGCTCTGTCTTCTTAAATCTTGCTTTGACTATACTCCAAAGAACTTTCAAGTCTTCTCTATCAAAGTTTTTAAGCATCTTTCCAAAAGTTAAATACATTTGAGTTTTACCATCTGCTCTGATAATTTAGAAATAGCTTTTCTTCCCTTCTTTGTAGATCTTGTAGTCAACAATGGTTGGAGATTTAGTAGATAAAGGTGTAGCATCAATAGTTACATCATCTCCATCATCTGTAGCAGGATTTGTTCTATTGTTCCCGCCACATTGTTTCCACACAGAAACCGCAGAGATGATTACTACATTTCAATAATACTTGGTGTTGTACAGGAATGGGATCGAGTAGTTATATGCTGCTTACCTCTGAGCAAAAATATAATTATCTCATTATATACCAATTTTCATATTCGGTGTAACCCAACTGATCCATCAGAGTCCATAGACGAGAGCTTTGTCAGTCTGAGTACCCGATGTCGATGCTTGCTGCAAATTAGCCATCAAAATACAGTTTGTATTAACTTCCTTAATCTTATCAAGATCCCCTACCGTAGCCATTAAATCAAACTCTTCAGTTTGGAGTTGAATCCTTGCTTTTTCCTTTTGAGCAATCAGCAACTGATTCTGAAGATAAGTTAGCATCCCTTTCCTTCGGTTTACATATAGTTCCTAGCAAGATGACTGAATCCTTTGTAGTTGTAACACCTTATTTGATTACCATTATTCCCATTACCAGTACTGTCAGCCTGTGCTGCTACAACATTACCATTACCATGTTGATTCACATCTGGATTATCAATCCCTAGAACAACAATAAGCCCATTCTGATTTCCAACATTTTGAACATCCACATTCAGAACTGCATAATCAAAACAGTCCTGATACTGACTTTTGGGGAACAGCATGATACGCAGTTTCCCTAGATTGCCCAACATTCTACCCAACATACTGTCTAAACTAATTCCCACATTACCTCCAACCATCTACATCTGTCTGTCGTGACCCAAATTCATACCTGCCTGTGCAATCTGCCTATTACGATGGTTTGATGAAATTCTTTGGTTGTTGTTGGTAGTTAAGTTTGAAAGATTTAAGCTAATAGAACCCAAAAAGGGTTTTTTATTCCATGTTTATTCATTTGTTTAGGATTGGAAATATTTCAGGATTTAACATTTGGTTTTGCATGCATTTTTTGGTTAGAAAGATGGTATAAAGGGAGATAATTGTCATTTTGGTGTTGTTGTGTGTGTTTAGCTAGTAGGATAATCGTGATGTTAGATCCTTGATGAAACACTGGATAATTTTAAGGGTTATTGGAGTTTGCCATAAGTGCCAAAGGATCATGTGCTCTTGCAAGTCGTTCTACCCTCAGTTGATTTACCTCCACATGATTGTATTTCAAAAAATCATACAACTGCGTGTAATCTACTTCATGCAAATCCTTTGTTTAGTGAACAATGGTAACATGTCGACTCCATTTTGGTTGTAGGATGAGTTAGGAACTTGAAGATTGCCTAGAAATGATTTTACTAATGAAAAAGTTTTGTTTCTTTGAAGTCCTTTTATTAACATAGAAACTACGATAGTAAGATTAAATCGATTCCCCATCAGTAGAAGTAAACCTTGCCCATTCATTAAACAACTTGGCCTTTTTTCTCTTGAATCCCAATATCATAACCTTTCATCATTTTTTGAACATGTAACCAGATTTCCAGAGCAATTTCATAACTATCAACATCTACATAGATGTCTTCAGGAAGACCCATGAGAATAGCCTGAATGGCTTGATCATCAGCTTCCATTTGCTCTACTTCTTTTTCAGTAAGTTCATCATTAGTCTGCTCATGAAACGTTTTAGCAACAAGAACTTCATGATCTGGATCACCTGGTCCAGGAATCATTCGTTTGACAAATTGACCATGCATAATGGAATTGTAGATTAAATTTTCATTTGGTTTACTCTTTGCTAACGATGAGACGGAAGACCATAAACAAGTTGTCTTTATAGCATAAGGTGGACGTTTTCGAAAACCAAACAGCATAAATGTTTGTTGAGTCGACATTTGCAATAAATGTTGATATGAACAGATTTACAGACTTAATTTATAAATTGTGTGTGGCTGATCAAATTCGATTAAACAATTTTTTTATTTTTGGGATAGCAACAATTTTCGATATTACTTATGGTTATTCAAATATTGGTGTGAAAATTTATCGGACACACCAATTAGATTATTCAAATTCTGGTGGAATTTCAAATCAGGCAATTTGATATCAGACAAAGAAGTATAAATATTGATGAAATTTTCACTCGGGACCACCAAAAGCATTCTCGGATGCAAGAACTTCCTCGGTCCGACAGCTATTTTGATGAAATTTATAAAATATTTGTCTAACAAATTTACTATTAACAATTTCGGTGATATATTTTTTTACAAATTTGATACATATATTAAATTTTGATAAAGCTCGATGCACAAATTCCATAAAAGTTAAATCAGAAAAAATATCTGCCTCTTGTAAGAATCGAACACTGAACCTACAGGAACACTTGTTAGCACATAAAGCAATTACCAACTGAGCTAGGTAGACTTTTGTGTTTATGTTATCAATTTCGATCTTAAAGTAATTTCGACAAGGTCAGTTTTATCAATTTCGGAATCACAAAAATTAACACAAAAAATTGCAGCTAGAAGGATTCGAACTCAAGACCTCGTGCCCAGCAAATAACGTCCAAAGCAACAAACAAACTGAGCTACAAGTACTTTTGATGAAAGTTTGTAAAATTTTACATATAAGAACAAATTTTGATGTACTTTTCATTCTTAATAACAAATTCAGCGTAGTACTTTTTCTCGGTAGTCCACTTTTTTCTAAAACAGTGCGGTGTCCTTTTTTAACCAGAAAGACAAATTCGATTCGTAATTTTTCCACAAAAATTCGACACACTCTTTTTTCCACAAATATTATAGGTTTTTTCTACGAAAAACAAGACACGGTAGTACTACTGGACCTACAAAACCAGTAGTATCTGATAATACCGGATTGAAAGACAAAAGCAAATATTACCGAAAAAAATAAGACATCAAATTTTGTTAAATTGCTGATGTACATTTCAAATAACGGTCACTAATTATATCATTTATCCCATCTATTTTGCCTACTTTTATATAATTATTGCATTATTTGGTACTTAATTGCTTTAAAGTTGATAAATGCAGTAATTCAGGAGTGTTTTGTGAAGACAAGCTAAAAGGTGAATAATTTGGAGCTAAAACAAAGATATTTGAAGATTGCTGGAATTTCACCAATACGCCGTATCCAACTAAAGAGATACGGCGTATCTGCGCTAAGACTTCACAAGAAAACGCGTTTGACCAATTCCCAATACGGCGTATCCATGCTGTCTACATACGCCATATCCATGAAGATAACTATTCGAAGATACGGTAAATCAAGTACTAGTTAATGATATCAAAGATTTATTATGAACGTAGTGCGCACTCCAAGGAATCCAGCCAATACGTCGTATTAACCTTGCTAAATACGGCGTATCGAGTCTTTTTCAGACACTATTAAATTAGACCCAAAAACGAGGTATCAGTGTGCTACATCAATATTCATTATACCATACTTAACTTAAAGAATGAATTTAGAAAGAGAAGAACAGCCACCAGGTCAAGCGATTGATTACGAATCCATAGTACGACAATCGTGTAAACATTATACTCTCTTAATCGTTTCGATTTCAATGTTTGATTGTACTTGTATCATTACAATGGTTTGTGGGCCTAAATACCCTCGGGAAATAGCACATCTTAATGAGAATTTTTTAATGTTTGGTTTATTTAAAAAATCGATTTCTTAATATATCATAGATTGTTTAATTTGTTTAAACACCTCATATCTTGTTTATGTGTTTGAAAATGCTACCTATCATTCGAACTGGATCTAGTGATAGGACCAGTTAATTAAGATACCGGATAGCTCTCCATACGTGTTTTCAAAATTACTGGACCAATATGATCATAAATAATGTTTTGTCTTTGTCTTTGAATTACGAGCTTAGTTGGACCAGTAGGTGACCCGTTTATGTTTCAGCAATCATGCTCTTAATTTACTGATAAAGATTGGAATAGTGGATTACCAGTATATAAAACACCGTCAAACAATAAGTAGGCAAAGTCCCATTAGGCTAGGCTTTTAACAGGATCGCCACTGCATTATATTCTCTAAGATATTATATAATTAAACTAAAGGATGCTTTAGCGGATGGGGCGTAATTGTGAAAGGATAATTCTTGTCTAGGTCTAGGATGATGTCCCGCCAAAGTCTTTTCAAAGATAAGTAAATTATTACAGATCCATAAAACAAAAAACCAGCATGAACCAGGATTAATATGGCATAATATAGTTTCTAATATTGGCTTGTCCGCTTTCTATCTTACTAATTTTCTTCTTTGTGTTTTAATTCTATTGAATTGTATTTGTTTCCAACCAAACCTGTGCCAGATCTCTCAGCTGAAAACCCCCATATCCAATAGACAATGTACATAGCATAGTTGTAACAAGTAAATAGACTAATTAAAATACATGATAATAATATAGGATTAAATGTTCCACTCTTAGTGTTTCAATACCCTACTACCAGTTAAAATCTAGTCTTGACCCGGTTAACTGCTCGTTAAAGTGTTTTTTAGTTTTTTGTCGGCTAAAAAAATTTTAAAACTTGATTTTAAAACAAAAAATTGACCATAACCTACAGCACATCAGGTTTTTGGCGCCGTTGCCAGAGAGTGAATTAATTAAACCTTATTCTTATCAGTATTTCTAACCATTAATTAGTTTAGTTTAGTCATTATTTAAATTTTGTTTGTATTTATTCGCATTGTGTGTTTAAATTGTTTGTTTAAATTCCCGCATTTAATCGTTTTTAAATAGTATTATGTTATGTCTGATCACCCGATATGCCGTATCCACCAGTTGGATACGACATATCAAATGTTCTGATCAGGACAACGTATTGAGTTTAAGAGTCTAAATGGCGTATCTGTTTTCCAAGCAATACGGCGTATTCTGATAACTCTATACGGCGTACTAGAATTTAAAAGACCTATACGGCGTAATCAAACTAATTGAATACGGCGTATCTGTCATCTGATACTTTAGCAATTCGATCTGCTATATCTTACTAACAATTTCCTCCATTATTAAGAAAGTGGTGATCGCTTGTCGCAATTCAGGATGGCACCAAGCTATGATGATGCAAGAAAAAGGAATAGAAAGCATAATAAATCACAGATGATCACAACTTCCAAACTAAAAATCAGTGATGAATTCTTGAAAATATTGCAGGACAACGCCTTCAATGGCATGGATGGAGGGGACATTATCGATCACATTGGAAAGGTGCTCAAAATAACCGAATGGATCAAGATACCTAATGTGGAAATAAATGAACTACGATTACACGTCTTCTCAAAATCGCTCAGTGGAGATGCAAAGACATGGTGGAACAACGAAATAAATGAAACAACTATTACCTGGAGTGAACTGAACGATAATTTTTTTCATAAATATTACCCATCATCCCAAACTTGCAATAGTAGAATCCCTAATGACCTGGATTACGGAACGAACTACTTTGAATTTATATATTGGCTGGCATCAAAGTTTGACAACTATTGGGAGATTGACAAGAATACCAAAAATAGGCTATGGAAATTTTATATGAATTAACGTACTAAATGAACGATTGGCGACCTCGACGAATACAAAGAACCATGTAAAAAGACATGTTCAGATACATTCTATAAACCCTATTTCGACGCACAGGAGGCAAAAGACATTTACGAAGTCATAAATAGGGAATATTCCCCGATACCAATCCCCGCCCACTGCGACATCAACAAATCAGATAAACTATGCAGAACTGATGAATTCACAGTGGTTCAACATTCGATAGGGAATGATGGAGAATTCGTTACTGTAGGTCAAAGCAATATCAATACTGTTAAAAGAACTCTTGGTATTGTTGGAAACACAAAAAGTGTCGGTCACTTCCAAGTTGTAATAGGTCTTAGCTCGTAGATTGTGTCATGATTAAGTATAGAAGCTAATCAGGCCCAAGGCCCATAGGAAGCCCATCATAGCCCATGTGCCAGCCATCATGTAACTATATAAGCCCTCTCCTAGCCTTGGAGAGGGGTTGGTTATTTTCATTTTCTTCCATATTTTCCATATAGTAATAACATCATCCATTCCATCACTTTCTCTCTCTAAACATCACAACCCACATCTCTCTCTTGTTCTTGGTAGATCATTAGATTACATGTTTCTTCATGATCAAATACACGATTGGAGGTAATGAAGAATTCTTAGCCATATGCATACGCGAATGCGACTCTTGGGCACAAACTGTTAACGGAGTATCAAGTATTTACCATGACATATTTCGCAAAAAGGATGAAGGATGGACCGTACATCGCACCAAGTAGATACGAAAAGAAGGAAAAGAGGCAATCTGAAGCCCTAGTCAACACGCTTTTTGCTCAAGAACTTATCTTGGAGAATTATCACGAGCAAAACACCAGGGAGTTTTCCGTTCTAATTCTATTTTCCCTTATAATTTAATTGTTTTATCTATACAATGAGGACGTTGTATAATTTAAGTGGGGGGTGGAGAATTAGAACGTACTTGTCTTCTTTTTTACAAAATAACATGCAAAGTGCTTAAAAATGGCTAAAATTTTAAAAAAATTTAGCATGACTTTTGTAAAAATCACTAGTTACATTACCTAGCGCACTATAACCCTTGATACATATTGTGAGAATTTAGCCTATTTCATTTCTAATTGTTTACTTAAAAATTCCACAAAATTATGAGTGTGCCGGTGATGTAGTGGACCTTAGAACTTGGCCTGGTATATCACTCGAGACCGCCATAATTAGTACTATGGATTTAGATGGAGGAACAAGTTCAACTGATAAATTTATAGGATTAAACAAAATAGCCTACATGTCATAAAAATAACTAACCACACTGGTTAGTTAACTCCCGTGTAACCCTTGATTACTCTCATTTTTAGAGTAAAACCCCCTAGAACAACCTGCCGAGCCATTCCTTTCTTTTTGTACACCATATTAAATGTTTTGTTACACCTTTGCACCTTAGCCTACCATGTAAATTAAGCCTATTTTCACAATGTTGTTAGTTGCTTTCGTGTAAAGTTTTGTATTTCTTGTGACAAATTGAAATTTTTCTATCTCTATAATGGTCGGGAAATTGCACAATGCAATGGGAAAAATATGTAGCTCGTAAGTTTTGCTACTTTCGCGATTATGAATCATGTTTGAAGAAGAAGTGTTACAAGGAAAAGATTATCCGGATAAATTATGATAGTGAAGACGGTGGAATTAAACCGAGATTTATGATGTATTGTTGAAAAAATGAGATGAAAGAAAAATAGTCGGTTCAAAAGAAGTTTATACCTAAGGAATCACTTGGAAGGATTAATTATTCGTTGATACGTTACAAAAATCAACGATGTAAAGTCTTGTAGAAAGTGTTCGATATCACCACTTATGTAAAAGTATGTAAAGAGCGAGATGTAAGGGAAGTTGACCGTTATGTGAATGCCAACTTAGATTATCTTTGTCAATTCTTGATCGAGTCGTCTTCTGTAAGTTAGTCTTTATCAAGGAACGTCGGGGAAAGTTACTAGCAAACCTTACCTTAGTTGTTTCTTAATCAATTTGTTTTGTAGTTGTACTTAAGAAGGACTTAAATGCAAAGCTGGAATTCTTCAAAATATGGAAGATTTTGAAGATTCTAAAAGATCTCCTTAAGAAGATAAAAGATATAGAAGTTAAAGATAAAAGTAAGGAAGATATTATTTGTTTCCTAATTATATTTGTTCTTATCCTTTGTAAACCTGGATGATCACTACTATATAAAGAGATCATTAGGCGTGTAGTTTCATGTACACAGAAAATGTAGTCGACTAAAGGTGTGTGTGTTCTATGCATGTGGTTCATTGTAAACGCCTAGAATGAGTGTTGTAGCCTCAAGATCAATGTTTCATTGATCCTGTTACTAGTTAGAGTAATCGTTCTAGAATTGATCATCTAGAATTGGGGCGAATAGTGAATAATATGAATGAAAAACCTTGTTGAAATAACTTTGTTTATTATGCTATTTCCGCTATGCATTATATGTTATCAATGTTATTATATCCTAGATGGCTTAAACGGTCCTAGAAGATTATCAATAATCCTTTAATCATTACATGATTAGGACAAAACGATGCTTAAACGGAAAATCATCAACTTCGGTTAGGACACATTTTCATAAACTTAAACTTTTTCTAAAGTCTACTTGAGGACAAGTAGGATTCAAGTGGGGGGATATTTAATGACATCAAATAACATCAATTTATTATACCATTTATCCCATCTATTTTTCCCACTTTTATATAATTATTGCATTATTTGGTACTTAATTGCTTTAAAGATGATAAATGCAGTAATTCAGGAGTGTTTTGTGAAGATAAGCTAAAAGGCGCATAATTTGGAGCTAAAAAGATGACATTTGAAGATTGCTGAATTTTCACCAATACGCCGTATCCATCTAAAGAGATACGGCGTATCAGCGCCAAGACTTCACAAGAAAACGCGTTTGACCAATTCCCAATACGGCGTATTCACTCTGTCTATACACGCAGTATCCATGAAGATAACTATTCAAAGATACAGCAAATCAAGTAAATTGGGAATGATATCAATGATT
This sequence comes from Tanacetum coccineum, assembly GCA_026074375.1. Classification (NCBI taxonomy): domain Eukaryota; kingdom Viridiplantae; phylum Streptophyta; class Magnoliopsida; order Asterales; family Asteraceae; genus Tanacetum; species Tanacetum coccineum. Next base: position 7,222 of record BQNB010007722.1, on the reverse strand, counting down.
TATTATGAACGTAGCACGCACTCCAAGGAATCCATCCCAATACATCGTATCGACCTTGCTGGATACGACGTATCGAGTCTTTTTCAGACACTATAAATAGAAGACTCAAAAACGAGTTTTGAGTGTGCAATATCATATTCTTTCTACCATACTCATTAAAGACGAATTTTAAAAGAGAAGATCAGCCACCAAGGTCAAGCATTGATCACAAATCTATAGAAGACATCGTGTAATTTTTACTCTCTTAATCGTTCGATTTTAACTGTTTGATTACGCTTGTATGATAAAGTCCAATGGTTTGTGGGGCTAATACCCTCAGGTAAATACCCATCTTAATGAAGTTCAACGTTGGTTTGTTTTTAAAAATCGATTTTCATTAATTTAATGTTGATTGATTTAATGATGTTTACCACGTCATACTTGTTTATATGTGTTGAATATGCGACCTATCATTCAACTGGATCATAGTTAAATACAGACCAAAAAGTAATTAGATACAGGGAAAGCTCTCCATATCGTGTTTCATATTACTGGACCAATAGGATCACAAATAATGTTATGTCTTTCTCTTTGAATTATGAGCTTAGTTGGACCGGTTGGTGACCCGTTTATGTTTCAATAATCATGCTCTTAATTTACTGATAAAGACTGGATTAGTGGACTACCAGTATATAAAGCACCGTCAAACAATAAGTGGGTAAAGTCCCGTTAGGCTAGGGTTTTAACAGGATCACCGCTGCTTTAATTCTCTAAGATAGATTATAATTAAACTAAAGGATGCTTTATGCGGATGCGTTAATTGTGACAGGATTAATCGTGTCTAGGTCTTAGGATGATGTCCCACTTAAGTCTTAAGAATGATATGCCGCTTCGAGATAAGTAAATCATTGCACTAAATCAAAGAAACCAGCATTGAACCGGATTTAATATGGCTAATACAGTTTTCTATCATTTGGCTTGTACCGCTTTTCTATCTTCTAATCTTCTTCTTTTTTGTTTATTATGTATTGAATTGGTATTTGTTTCCACCAAACTTGTGCCAGTCTCTCAAGCTGAAAACCCCCATATCGTGAGACAACGTACATAACATAGGTTTAACCAGTAAATAGACTAATTAAAATACTAATAGCATATAGGATTAATGTTCCACTCTTAGTGTTTGACACCCTACTTACCGCGAACTCCATCTTGACCAGGTACATTGCTCGTTAAAGTGTTGTTTTTGGTTTGTCGGCTAAATTTAAATTTAAAACTTGATACACGACAGCACATCAATGGTCTCTGTTTCGGAAGCATCACTATCCTCATTTTAAATATCAAAGATTGGATTGTCATAATTCAAAGTGTATTCAGAATCTAGCTCAAACAAAGGATTAGTGAATGCCGTATCAAAACTATCTAAGCTAGAGTCAAAAGAATCCAGGGGTGTCTCGGATACCCTTGGGATTTGAACGAGGTCATCAATATCTTTAAAAGGATTAAATTTGATTTCCTCGTGCCCCATTAAAAAGGTATCGGAAGGTTCCCCTATAAGAGTATAGATCTTAGACCTCTCTGTCTCTAAAGGTTCATCCTTTAATAAATTTTCAAGAAAAAGGATATCTCCCTCCGAATCATTATTAAGCTCATTAGGATGGAGATCTTTTATAGGATCATCATTTAACAAATATTCGAGAAAAAGAATATCTCCCTCAGACTCATAAATTTCATTATCAATTCCAAGAGGTTTTTTGATTAAAGACTTAGTCGTGCTAGGTTCATCATCTTTAAGCTCTCTAAGAGGGAGATCTCTTAGGATTTCATCGTTTAATAATTCTTCTAGAAAAAGAATATCTCCCTCTGAGTCATAGACGCCATTATCAATAACCGATGGTATTGAATCATCTAGAGAAAGAAATGCTTTGGCCTCCTCTAAAAGTAAGTCAATATCCCCGAAGGGAGTAAGAGAAGGGAAAAGAGACTCGACCATAGGATCAGAAGAAAGAGTGGGACTGCCACTCAAGGGATGATTTGATTTTTGAACATTTAACACTTCGTTGAAATGATCCTCGCATGTGATGTCAATGAAATTAATCATATTAATTGACTCATCTCCATGCTTATAAGGATTGTTCGAAGTGCTATCAGCATAAAAGATCAATTTTTCATCACCGTCTCTCAAAATAAGGTTTTCTTAGTATACATCGACTAGAGCACGAGCCGTCCTCAAAAAGGGCCTCCCTAAGATAAGGGGAAAACGAGGATTGACGTCATAGTTAACGACAACGAAGTCAGCAAGGAATGTAAACTTACCTACTTGTATGAAGACATCCTCATCTATACAGCCTGGATAAGCAATAGATCAGTTAGCTAGGTCGAGGGTCATACGGGTGGGTACAAGTTCAGGAAGCATACATTTTTTCCATATAGAGAGCACCATGAGGTTAATGCTGGCACCTAAATCGGCTAGTGCCATGCATATCTCAACCATAGGAAAGTCACAGGGAATGAGAAATTTCCCAAGGTCTCTAAGTTTCTTGGGTAATTTTTTAAGGAGGAGCGCTAAGCAATTTTTAGTCAGAAGAGTATTTTCCAATCCTAATAGTTTCTCCTTATCAGAAAGGAGATCTTTTAACATTTTATGGTACTTTGGCATAAGTGCTAAAGCTTCGTCAAGACTGATATTGAAGTGAAGTTTCTTAAACATCTGCAAGAACTTATGAATTTGAATATCAAACTTGTCTTGAATCTTCTCCTTGTTTAACCTCGAGGGATAAGGAATTGGAGGTTGATGAGGATTTCGCCCAGGAATCACAGAAGACAAAGTAGAGGGAGACGTCTGAACAACCGAAGGTGGGACTCTTATGGTATTTTCGGGAAGTACCTGGTCCGTTATCGTCTTCGGGTATCGTTCTACCTCATTAGAAGAAGAAGAAGAAAGAGGAGGAAGTGGAACTGAGTGTTCAACTAAAACAATACTACTCCGTGTGGTAATTGCTTTGAGCTCCTCTTCAGGGTTAGGTATTTTGTTGTTGGACAACACACCCTGAGATCTCTCCTGGAGAGCCTTTTGCACTTGACCTATTAGATTTGTCATTTGGGTATTTTGGGTTTACAAATCTTGTATTTGTTGAGTATTGTAAGTTTGCATTTATTGCATTTTAGCTTCAGTCGATCTCATATGTTATAGTAGCATTTCTTCCAAAGATGGAACATTCGGCTGAGCTTGATTGAAGTTCTGACCATGGTTTTGATTATATCTCTGATTTTGATTGTAATTATTACCCTGGTTAAAATTCCGACCTCTATTCTGATTATACCCCTAATTTTGATTAAATCTGTTTTGGTTTTGGAAATTCTGATTATTACCCTGATTTTGATTATTTGGTGGATTGAAACCGGGTGGTCCAAGAAAATTATTAGCACGATAGCTAAGCAGATTACGGTCTCTTTGTGGTTGGTAAGCATGACCACCTGGATTATAGTTCCTCGTAGTAGCATAAACGTCCTAAGTGTAGCCACCGGCGGATTGAAAATCATAATAAGAATGTGGACCACCACAAGTCTCACAGCTAGGAGTCACAAAATTAACTTGTTGATTAGAACAGAACATCTATATCATATCTTTTCTCATTTCGATCATCTGCTAAGCAAGAGCTGCTATCTCGAAAGAAGAAGTGGTAGAACTAGACGACTTACCCCTAAGAGCTGAGGTATCCCAGTCATTGTGGTGGGCGGTCAAATTCTTAAAAGATCATAAAACTCTTCGGGTCTCCTTTTATAAAGGTCCGCCAGCTGCAGCGTTGATCGTGTCACGGTGTCTTAAGGTTAACCCGTTATAAAACGTGTCTATTTGAGTAACGGGTAACATATTATGGTTTGGACACCGGTCGATCGAAATCTTATAACGTTCCCACGCATTGAATAATGATTCACCCGGAAGCTGGGGAAAGTTACTGATATCATTCCTTAGTTTCGTCACCATAGAAGGAGGAAAGTATTTAGAAAGAAATTTCGAAGCCATCTCCTAGAAAGTATGAATAGATTTTTTCGGAAGACGATCAAACCACGCGGTGGTATGATGCGTCAACGAATAAGGAAAGAGGTATAAGCGAAGGGCGTCATCAGTGACCCCATTCTGCTTTATACTCTGGGTGATAGTTAAGAACTTATCGAGATGCTTATTTGCATCATCACCCAGTATCCCGTGAAACAGACAACTGTTTTGGACTTGTTGAATCATATGTTTCTTCAGTCGAGTCCAGTAGCCTGAATGTTACGGGACGTGCTGCGAGCATGGTTTCGCCCGTCCCATTAAACGTAGGCTAGGCAGCTACTCCATCATTCAGAGTAGGGTTGGCCTATGAGATTAGGTCCCGTGGGACCATTACAAATTTTGAGGAGGGGACATACAGGAGGCAGTCCTGGATATATATTCAAATTATTACTCATATTTATCTCTTCAAAATCAAGGAAAAGTGAAGAATCTCCAAGATTTCTTCGTCGATTTCGAATAACACTTTGGGATCGGAGAAAGGAGGGATACGATTAGAAGAAGAAGAAAGAGTGCTCATACACCAAAAAGAAAAAATAAAAATATTTTTGGATTTTTAAATATTTATAAAAGAAAATAAATTAGAAAATGAAAAATATTTTTGGATTTTTATTTTTAAGATAAAAATTAAAGAAAAATATTTTTGGTTTTTAATAAGATATATATAAGAAGAAAGAAAATATTTTTGGATTTTTATATTTTTTTAATTTTTTTTGTATTTTTTTGTATTTTTTTAAATATTTATACGAAAATAAACTTCCAAGACGAAGGATTTCAAGGCACTACCTTCAAAGACACCGTGTAACTCGTACCCTCTCCTCTGGCAACCCCAGCGCCAAAGACTGATTACGTCAATAAACTAGTCGAGTAATAGTATATATAAGTATCCCGTATAGATATAAAAATTACTTAAGGACAAGTAATACTTTATCTTTCGGATGTCGTGTCCCAACGAGAGATGAATCTAAAATCCACGAAAATATTTTGTTTGATGCACGAATGTCGAATATTTTTGTTTTTGGTTTTAAACTAAATATATAATAATAATAAACTATAGAAAACTAGATAACAATAAGCATGCAAATAATCTACGAAAGATGAATATATAAAAAAGATATGCTTGCTAAGTGAAATGTTTAGATCCTTAAGTGCGAATTAAATATATAATTGAGTCCTTATTGATGAATCAATACTTTTCAAATAAATTATCTTCTCACAACGTTGGTTTTTATTGAAAACAATTTTTAATCAAAATATCGATTACTAAATTAATTCCTAGTTATTCTAACGGCTTTTGCCCGCTCGATTAACAAAACACTAATCTAAGTAATCCGAAAATCACTAATCAATATTTTCACTTTTATAATCACACTTCATTCACTAAACAATTTATCACTTAACAAGCATAAATAAAATTTACCCACTAAGCATACTTATCAACAAATAAACAAACATAATCATATTAAACTAAATTAAACAACTTAATTTAGAAATGAGAAAAGAAGTAGAACCCGTTTCTCAAAACCGTAATGAATTAAACCACCTAATTTGATAAACTAAGTAATATACTTAAATAAGTTTATTTCTCTATTAGACTTTATTTACTTATTAGATGATAAAGTTTGGAACTTTATACACTAATAAGCTAGTAAACTCTTAATAAAGCTCTAAACTTAGAAAATAAGCTAGTTTATGTAACCCTTAAGCTCCACGCCAAAGTGTAGAATAAGATCCATCAACAATAAGACAAACAAGGTTTGAAACAATACAATATAATAAAGCTATGGGATAATTAAAGATAATAAAGCTAATCTAAAAACTATAGATCTTATCCCACTCGAAACTGATAAGTGTTCAAGTTATAAAATGACGGAGACTGAAGAATCAAATAGGAATAGATCTAGAAAATAAGCTACTTGATTGAACTACTAAAAGGATTAAGCTAAAACGAAAAATAAGCTAAAAGCTAATAAGCTATTCGATCTAAAGGAGGTCTAAGGCTTATAAATAAGCCGAGTGTACAACAACACTCGTCGCCCCCTTATTAATTGTCGAATAAATTCAAAAAGCAAATAAGCTTATAGAAATAAGCTAACCGAACATTTATTAAGAAAACAAGCTTTTTAAAACTTTTAAACTTAAGATTAAGCTCACGAGAATCTAGGAAACACAAAGCTTAATGAACAAGCTGAGGATAAGCACTCACAGTTTCCTTTGTCATCTCGAAATAATCTTAATCAAACAATAAGCACTCGAAAAAAGAAAAGAAAAGAAAATAGAAAATAAATGAGATAAGCAAAAGCTTATTTGGATATATAAGCTTAGATCCAACCAAATAAGCTATAGGATAGTTTATTTGAACTGAAAAATAAGCTATGGAAACAATAAGCCCAAAAGAGCTTAATCGAATAAGCAAAAGAAAAGAGAAAAGAAAGAAAGAAATAAGCTACAAGAGAATAAGCAAAAAATCTTCAACTATCTTCATTAATAAGCTAGGAAAGATCTTTTACAATAAGCTCAAATAAGCTGAAAAGTTCTACAATATTTGAAATAAGTTAAAACTAAAATAAGCTACAACTAAAAAAACTACACTAAAAATTGAGAGTAAACTACAAAACTCTAACCACCCAAAAATGAGAGTCTGCGTCTAGTTATATAGCCCAAGTGGGGTGAAGGGCATTTTTGTCTTTTCAGGTGATCAACCAATAAGAGTTCCAAATATAGGGGCATTTTAATAATTTGGCTCGGAGGAGCGTGTATTTGCAGTTTCCACGAAGTTTCCTCCTACCGACTTAATTGCCAATGATTGGCATGGAATTGTGTTCATCGTACACCAGTTGAATCTACCAATGAGAACATGCCACGTATGCTTCTAGAACCCTCGGGATTGATACCTAGTACTGAACCTTCTGCCATCTGAACCTGCCAAATCTAAACCTTGTACCTGACTTGCAGCTACAATACCTCGTACTGAACCTCTGACAAGCCGCCACCTGAACCTGTAACCAATCATTAGCTTTGCCATGTATCACCACCTGAGTGGTGCTACATCAGCTGCCACGTAAGCATGTGGGTCCCATGTCAGCCTACGTGGCAGTGCCACGTCAACTGACTGGGTCCCACTAGCCCACGTGGCAGCCACGTCAGCTGCTGACATGGCAGAGGGGATTTTACCCTCTTGCAAGATTC